>PVHP010035832.1:0-18280 GCA_004024765.1 Zapus hudsonius
TCAGGCTCAGTCTTATAAGACTTAAAGTATTGGCTGGGGCTGGGCCTTGAGTTACGATAGGGTTCATGTAGTGGAGAATCTACTTCAAGCTATTGGCAGGTTTCAGATCCTCATTGGCTATTGGCTGGAGACTCCAACTGTTTCTCAAAGATCTGTGCACTGGGTACTCACAAAGACATTTGGTGCTCTGGAAGAGTGAAGGAGGAAGAAAGAAGGAGAGATAATGTGCAAGCCAGAGTGTTTTTGCAACTTAATCTGGAAACTGGCCGCTTATTCTGGTAGATTCTTGTGGTTGAGGAGCATTACTAGGTCCCTCCTACACTCAAAGCAGGAATTAAACAATGGTATCAATAGCAGGAAAGGTGTTTGGGGGGAGACATTTTAGAGGCTTTTTACCAAAGAGGTGCACCTTCTTTTGTTGCTGAGTGCCTATTTCCCCCAACTCTTTCATCAGTAAGGTGTACCATGTAATTATTTTAATTTTTTAAAGTAAGTTTGAGATTAAATTATCTATTTAAAAGCTATTAATAATATGGGGGCTATTTTTGTATTATTGCTCTTGTGATTTTTTTATTATGTGAGGAAATTAGCCCATTGTCATATGTGTGGATCATATTTGTCTCACTTTGTGATTCGTCTTTGATTGTGTTCATAATGTGCCAGCAGACCTTGTAAGAAATTTTTCATGTAGTCAAACTGATCAAATATCTTTTTCATAGAGGAATCATTCCCTTTAAAACAAAAATCTGTTCATGTATTTTCTGTCCGGTGTTCTGTTATTGTCTCATAGAATAAATGTGAGTGTTTTGACATTCGATGTTTGCTTATTGCCCCATTTCTACTTAGTTCTTTTCACCTGCTCTGGAGTCCACCACAATGTCAGCATGCCTCGGTGGGCTCACGGATGCACACATGTGTCCTTGTCTGACTTCTTCTGGTGGCTGTGGAAATATGGCAGTGGCTGTGTTGGCACTACTTTTGTCAGCCCAGAGCTGTGTGTATAGTACCTGGCATGCTGAGTGGTCGAATGAAGTGATCAGAGAGCAGCAGTTCCTGAACACAGAGGAATATACAATCTTCACACACTGTTACCAGTTTGGGTCTCTTAATTCTCACCTTTTCCAAGAAGATAATGTAACTGTGCTAGTTCAATTTTTATAACTATTTCACAATTCCACAACACCCATAGTTATGTGAGACACAATGCTAAGTAGGTTTCTGTGTCAAAGAAAACCACTAGTGGAAGGGTTGCGGTTCAGTCTCCCTGGCAGCTAAGTGTGCCCACAGGATTAGGTTCAGGGCAATGGAAGATGAGAAGTAGTAAGTACATTTTGACAACTTTACAGTGGAAGGAACATGTCCTCATGCAGATGATGGGCCCTGGAGCTGGAGAAGCAACCCTAGACTATCAAGTGGAAGCTCTGTGGAGACAAGAAAGCCAAATGGGAAGAGTAGAATATTTGAAATGATAGGATCACCCTTGTAGTCCCTGGTGGCTAAGGCTGGAACACAAGGCTGAAATCAGGTGCTGGCTTATTTAAGCCAATGTTATTGGGACCTATGTTGCAGAAATCAAATCAGTGCCCTAACTCAGTGCTCACAGTGCACATCCCACTTCTGGGATTATTCTCTGACAATCCTTTGTGGTGAATTATCAGACAGTTAGGGAAGTAGAGCCATGGAGCTTTGGTTCAGGAAAATGATAGCAAACTTATGGAATTGAAAGAGGTAAAGGAGGGAGAGGATTCAAGATTAAGGTCAGCTGGGGTCGTCATTGCAAAGTCACTTGTGGAGAGAACACGCTATCTCCATGGCCATTATGTAGAGTCACTCAGAAATCTTCTCATGACTGGTCAGGCATACATGGAAAACAGACATCACAGAAGAACCTGAAGGAATAAAGGTACAGAGTCATGCAAGGAAACACATACCAAAAGAGCAAGCTTGACACTGGATTGCAGTAGCAAGGTAATGAAGCCCAGAGTCCATTGTTGTTAAAGTGAAACAGTCAAAAATATCAATGGGGGGGGGGGCTGCAAAAGATACCATTCTGGCAAAATGGACCCTGGGCTCCTATTTCAGGCACCTGGTTCCCATTAATCTCTCATCCCATAGACTCTTACAGTGCCCCCTGCCTCTCCTAACCTTGTCCTGAGCTGGTATGTAAATTAAACCAGCAGCTTTAATCTTTATAACATAATAGCAGAAAGAATAAAGATAGTAAAAGTTGAGGATGGAGCCAGAATCCATAGGCTTCAGATATGCAGTAGCAGAATTCCTCAAATAGGTAACAGAGAGAAGACAAAGACCCACCATAAAACCCCAGTTTTATTTCCTTCTTTGAACCCTTACCTTGCCTTTACCCCTTTCTAAAATATGCATATACAGGTCATGTTAAGAAAACCCTTTCCCGTTGGCTGATTTCCAAGACAAGGGTACAGCTGGGCCGAAGGGCCACATGTTGAAGTTATTAATATGCCTATGCCCTTCTCCCCTACTGCGTTCACTGATCAAAGGCCCTGCCAGAGAGCAATGGATAGCCTCGCATAATGGGAACTGAAATTCTACTTAAGAAACCAGCTTTGCCAAAACACACTACCTTTTTAAGTGAAACATTCCATGCGCATATTAACCTGATTACAGAAAGGAAGGGGGTCTTTTTTTCCTTCTGTACCCTGCTAATAATTCTATGTCAAGTCTGATTTGGCTTTCGTTGCACTCCAAGTTCTTGTGATGTGCCCCGTTCACCAGCAAACTCAAAACAGAAGGTGCTGCACAAACTTTGAGACAGGATACTCCATCCATGAATCCAGACGCTGCAGAATGCAGGTCCCTGCCAACAAGGACGGCTAGTGACTTTTCTAGTCTCTGACAGCCAGCAGCCTGCCTCTGATTCACACAGCCAGCGAAGGAAACACATGGAGAAGATGGTGGAAATAATTAAGGCTTCTTGGAGTTAACAGAAGCACTGACTCATTACACAGAGCCCCTGCCTCAAGAGGGAGTCAACCATTGTGCTTGTTAAGGAAAGAACAAACGTAACAAAGCATTTTAAAGTCCCAATCAGTTCCAGCCTCAGGTTGAAAAAAAAGGCTAGTTAGGTAAAAAGAAGAAGGAAAGCAAACCAGATTGAAAGAAAGCCTTGTCATTTTGTTCTGTCTGATATGCTTTATGGGTTATTTCACCACATTTCATGATTACCTGGCTCCTATGCAATGGACAAAATTTCATCCCAGACAGAATATCAAATGATCTGGATAGTTTGCAGTTACCCAAGTACAGGACTATTCCACGGAGAGTAACTTGTTGGAAGATGGTCAGTTATGCTAAATGTCATCTTTGAGAGCCTCAAGCACAAACTGAAAACTGCTTTTCAAGTTTTAGTCTCTGAAATACAGATCTTCTTTGCTTATCGCTATAAACACAGAGGCCGGGCCTCTCTGAAAACCAGTATGTCTTGATAAGAACCTCCTTTTCTCACTGCTCTAGTCTTCATCACTGCGCAAACAGGAAGCTCCGGAGCAGTTTTTATCCTAGAAAAGGTCTGGAAATACCCAAGCAAAAAGTAAATAAAAGGCAGCAACTGTCTAGGCTCTCATTTGCCATTTGCATTTGGCAACTTTTAAAATAGATTGTTAATAATAAACAAGGAAGACTTTCCTCAGTGAAGCCTTGCAAGACTGCAGCAGGTTCCCACAAAAGCACATTAAGACCTTGAGGTTTTTATCTGAAGAAAGATACTGCTATCCAAACTCTTGCATTCCATTTTTAATATAGCCTGCTGACTTAAAAAGAAAAACAACAAGGGCTGAAGAGATGGCTTAGAGGTTAAGGCATTTGCCTGCAATGCAGAATGACACAAGTTCAATTACCAGTGCCCATACAAAGTCAGATGCACAAGAGGTCGCATGTGTCTGGAGTGCATTTCCAGTGGCTTCAAGCCCTGGCGCCCCTATTCTTTCTGTTTCTCTCTCTCTCTCTCTCTCTCTCTCTCTCTCTCTCTCTCTCTCTCTCTCTCTCTCTCTCTCTCAAATAAAAAAATGTTTTTATTTAAAAAAATAAAAAGAAATAAACTGGGCGTGGTGGTGCACACCACACTTTTAATCCCAGCACTCAGGAGGCAGAGGCAGGGATAAGAGGATCACCTTGAATTCAAGGTGTTGTGGTCAGCTTTCTAGTTGCTGCACAGAAAGAACCCAAACAAAAGCGGCTTGTGGAGGAATAGCTTTATTTGGCTTATGGACTTGAGGGGAGACTCCATCCTGGCAGGGAAAATGATGGCATGAGCAGAGGGGTAGACATCACCTCCACCACAGCACTGGAAATAGCGGTAGGAAGGTGTGCCAAATACTGGTAAGGGGAAGCTGGCTTATAATCCCCATAATCCTGCCCCCAACAACACAGCTACATCGAGGTTGTAAAATCCAAACTGCCATCAGCTGAGGATCAATCACTGAGAACACATTCATTTGTTTGTAGGGAACACCTGGATCAAACCATGACACAAGGCCACCCTAAGACTACATAGTGAATTCCAGGTCAGCCTAGGCTAGAGACAAGACAAATAAACAAACATTGTTTCCTGCCATGAGAGCTAACAGGGAGGCAGAGGGATGATCCTGATTTCCCTATGTTTGGCATTTCTTTTGGCATCTGTCCCAGAGTCCTGAAGAGATTGTTGCCTTTCAGATCAGCACATCTCGTATTAGAACCAGGGCTCACATTGTGTTCCTCTTGGATTCTGGGTTGATACTGTTCACAATTTCTCATAATTATGGTAGAAGAGACAAGGTCAAGGTGATTACTCACAAAAATCTACTTGGCCTCTGAATCTTGCTTGTCTCTTAGGGAGGAATGATGAAATTCAAAATCACAGCCAAGAATGTGGAGTGATTCAACCCTTGTTGGCATTCATTAAAGAAGAGGATGGCTTGAAAGTGCGAAGTCCACGCCTCATGTTGAGCCCACTCTCCTGCTTTGATCTTCAGGACTTACCTTCTTTAATATTAGTTGTAGTTAGATAACAAACTGTAGGAAATAATTCATAGATTTGTTAGGAAATCATTTTCTTATATGTTAGCATAGCCAGCCTTTATACTAATGCACTTTTAAATTAAACAAAAGACTGACAATCATTCTTTAAAAATAAAGTTGAGAATTATCATACTATGTTATGTCATATTTTACCCAATGAACCTTTCAGCAAGATAAACATGAGAAGGGGCTGGAGCATCATTACTCCCCAACTTGAGCTTCTGGCCATGAAAACTCACAGAAGAGGAAATGACGTCCATTGATTCTCTCCATGTATTAGGAAAGAGGGCATTTATAATCAGTCTTCAGTAGTGGCATCTCATGTTCACGCATACCCACATGCATGTGCATACACATGAAGAAATAGAAGGAAAGCAAGCCTGCCCAAGAGTGTGCACATGTATTCCTTACTGAAGCTGAGTGAAGCAAGAGAGTAGACCTCGTCATAGAAACAAAGGCTCTACAAATTGGGCCCAGAGGAAAGGATTAAGTGAGCTGTTCTCAGCTGAGCCAGTTTTAGTGATTGCATATATAGAATTCTCTAGTATTAAAACATGACTAAAACTTTACCAAGTTACTCCAAGTACATTGCTAAACATAACAGCTTTCTGATTGTCTGATTTTTCTTCCTGTGAATATTACTCTTCAGAAAAGGGTTTTGTGGGGCTTAAACCCATTGCAATTCCCTTACAGCCATCTGAAATAATAACCTTTTCAAGAAACGTCTTAGGGCTCTTTAAGCTCTACATATGTGCCAACTAACTCATGATTCTAAACATTTGCTTTGGTGGGTTTGATGGGCCATTATATTAAAGAGAGATAAGTGGAAGTGAATCTCCAGGTTAGTGGGAGGTAAGTGTCTTTATCTCCAGTAAATATCAAGGTCCAACCCAAAGTATGTCAGTGGTATACTTTTATGTCTTGTCAAATCATTTACTCAGTTGTTCCCAGAAACAACATAACTTTGCATCATGAGTGTATGAAAGTTTATTATGACGACCCTGTACCAAAATAGCTAAGACTAACGATGTTATTTGGAACAAAACTTAGCCCAAAGAAGTTATCTGTGGCTTCATAAAGTGGCATTTGTATCTAAATCTTGTTTTCACTGGAATAAACCTGAGATAGAGCAGTTTTCTTGACCCACTATAATATTAGATTTCTCTGATAAGACATGTATTTTTGTTTTGGTATGTTTTAAAACAATATTTTGTATAAAAAAAAGTATACTTGGTATAAAGTTGAGACAGTATAAAGAGAAAACAATGAAATTAAGCTCCTCATCCTAGATTCTCAGTACCTAAAAAGCAACTACTACTACTTGTAAATCCATCATATACTCAATAGCCTCCATTTAAACATGTAAAATCCACATACATATAAAATAAAAAGCCACCCTCCAGGACCTCCCCAGGTCCTAGCTGCCTCTGCTCTACACTCTTCTTTCTGCCAGGACCTCTCCGGGTCCCTGTGGCCTCTGTTCCCCTCTGATCCCCCCCCTCAAACCCACCAGACCTATCCTAGTCCCAGCGCCTGCACTTGCTCAGCAGGCCCTGTGCTTTCTCCCCAGTCCTTTCCTCAGCTCCTGTGGAAACTGGTCTCCAGGCATAGACAGGCTTCAGCTCCAGAGGAAACGGGCCTCCAGGCAGCAGATACTGTGGAATCAGAGCTGGGAAAAGTTCTACTCCGGCTCCAGCTGCAGTGGGAAATCTCCTCCAGCCCAGGCTTGGGGAGAGAAGCAGCTTTAGCTGAAACTCCAGTGGCTGGCAGGGAAGACCTACACACCCAGCTGCCTGAGCCTGAGTCACATTGACGAGTGGAGAAGGAAGTCACCACCCACTCCAGCTTCATAAAGACAAAATACCCCTAAGAAAGGCCAGTGAGAGAGAGTGAGGGGCATTGTGTGTCTGGGACTGCAGCATTAGGGGCGCCAGAGTGTTTAGGGACGGGTGCTCCAGGCAGACCATGTAGAAGGTGAGTGTGGGCCTACTGCTATCAGTTAATTTGGGGCCTATGCACCTGAAATCATTGAGAGAGTGAGATTGGGTCCTGTATGCTCCAGACTGGTGAAGAGCTTGACATGTGTAGACTGGAGTTCTAGGGGTTCTAACACATGAACACCCCACTCTGCTGAGGAGACCTGAGAGGCAGGCTTGGAGGCTAATAACCCAGGACACCAATGTACTTGGACCTGGCTGCTCCAGATCAGTAAAAAGTAGAGTGTGCCTGGGGACATGGTGTTCCAGGCAAGAGAGGGGCTTGGTGACTTTGTCTAGTGCTGTCACTGTGTGTGGGGTCTGTATATCCTGAATTGGTGAAAGGTAAGGTGAATGTGGGGTTGGTATGCCCCAGGGTGGTAAGAAACTTAAAGTGCTTGAGACTGAAAGTGCTAGGGGCATCAGCAAGACCAGTGCCTGTGCACCCGAGCTGGCAAGGCAACCTGCAAGCATGGGGCCTAAGCACTTGGGTTATCAGTGTATTTGGGCCCATGTGCTCCAGACCGAGGGAGTGTAGGGTGTGTCTGGGGTTGGGCTCTGGAGATACCAGCATCTGAAAGGCCTGGGAAACCTGGACTGGAGAGGAGCCCTGAATGTTTGGGCTTGTTGTGCATGAAAGGTGGTAAAGGCAACAGCAAATCTGGTTTCTGTGCCTGGAGCACTAGAGTGTAAAGGGTTGGCACACTGGATTGTAGTGGGGAGTGAACTGTTTGGAGTCTATACTACCCCAAAGCAAACACAACTCAAATATTAGCCAACAACCCAGAGTAGCAGACAGACTTATAACCTCCAAGACATGCACACCTACACTATCCCACACCAATGCAGCTCAATCCAAAAATAGATCAATCACTGAAAAAATAAGTCTTTTATATCCCCACTAACCTCAAACACATAACATACCCACCTTATTGCCACTCCAGGGAGGGTCTCCAGACCTAACAAGGGAGCAAAATCACTCTCTGGCAGGCACCGGCCAGGTGGGCATCAAGTTAATCTCTACAATCCACCCAGCTGGGATACAGTGGGAGGAAAGGAACAAATAGGGCTACTCTGGATCCCCCTTAGACACAGTGGCAAGACCCAGTGGTGACTACAGCCAGAGATCATCTCTGACCTTCAAAGAATTATACATATGGGCCACCAGCCCAGAACTGCTGGTGTACCTGTGACCCCTGCAGCTCATGAACCTGTGGTTGCAGTGCTTTCCCAACCCAACTGGAACCCAGGATGGTACACTCACAAAATACCCCTTGGGAGTTTATATTAACTACCTCATTGAGAATATTAGATATTGACAAAAATGTGAAGACCCCAGTGCAAAAACAAAACAAAACACAACACAACACATCAAGCTGAGAGTCCCCCATCAAGGCATCCTAGACCCACAATGGAAGTTGCCAATGAAAATATCAAGGAGACAACAGAAGTACAACCCCAAAATGAGAGTAAAATAATCTCAGGTCATAATTGCAATGAGACCCTGACCAAGATATTGGTTGAGCTGGAAACTGTCAAAAAAAAAAATGTAAATGAAGTAAAACTCAACAACACAAGCCTCGTCATCAGACTCAGCTTAATTGAGAAAAATCAGAGCAACTTCAAAAGTGCCTTAAGCAAATTGAAGGTAAACCAACTAAACAAGAAGCTCGATGACCAGTTGATTAAGTTTAATGAGGACTTAACCTAATTCAAGAATAAGCTCCAAGAAACATTAATGAAAACAAAACTAGACTGGAAACTGGAACTTGTCAGAAAAATGGAGACTATGAACAAAATATACCATGAACCAAAAATCAAATGGAGCTTTTAAAAGCCTCTTTTGAATTCCTCAAATCCAGAGTTAACCTGGAGGACAGATTCTTGGACCTCGAAGACAAGACAGAAGAAATTAATAGGGATTCCAAAAAGTTAAATAAATTCAAAAACTTGTATGAACAAAATATGAGGGAGACCAAATATCAGGATCATGGGGATTCCAGCAGGAAAAAGAAACCCAGGCCAAAGGCATAGAGAACATATTCAACAAAATTATTGAATAAAATTTTCCTAATGTTACAAGAGAAAGGCTGATCCAGATACAAGAGGCCCACAGAACTCCAAACAGATAGGACCAAAGAAGGAACTCAGCAAGACATATCTTGGTTAAAATGCTAAACATAGAAAGCAAAGAGAGTGCTCAAAGCAGCAAGAGAGAAACAACGCATCATGTATAAAGGCAACCCCATCAGACTTACCTCAGACTTCTCATTGGAAACCATGAAGGCCAGAAGAGCCTGGAACAATGCTCTACAAGGCCTAAAAAATATGGCTTCCAATCCAGACTACTGTACCCAGCAAAGGTATCCTCATAATAGATGGAGAAATGAAAATGTTCCATGATAAGAGCCAGCTCTACAATTATATGAACATGAAGCCAAACTTGCTGAGAGAGGATACTGCAGGAGATATTCCACACAGGAGAGACTAATAGCCAACCTCAAGAGTGCAATAGAGGACAAGCATGATAACCACAATTAATGGGCCTGTCATAGCCACAAGCCACTGGGATGAATCTTCAAACCAGGCACAGTTTATGGGAGGAAAGGATTTATTTGTAGCTATAGATACAGGGGAAGTTCTAGAACGCAAAAGAGGCTGCTCCCCTTTCACAGGTCCAAAGAGAGAGAGAAACCCATCACCAACACCAAACACACAATAGCAAATAGGCAGGAGGACCAAGGAGAGAATCTTTCCCCCTTTATATAGCCTTAGGGTGGGGGTCTTAGAACCCTTCCCCAGACTTAATGGCTTCCTGAGTCTCTGGAATTTCCTTCCTGTACTGCCCACACAGGAAAGGATGTTTACTTCTAGCTTCTTTGAGCTTCTTTACACCCTGCCCATTGCTGAGAGACTGCCTTCCTGTAAACATCCTCAGAGACCCACCCAAGATAATTAAAAATATCCAAGTTGACAACAAAACTTAACCATCACAGGGCCCATAATAACATATGAGGCATCAACCCCCATAAACCCTATAACATGGCAGGGCTTAAAGCAAGCCTTTTGGGGTAAAAGGAACCTTCATTCACTGCTGGTGGGATTGCAAAATTGTACAACTACTATGGAAAGCCGTGTGGAGGCTCCTGGATAGGATGGATATAGAACTACAAACAGACCCAGCTATCCCTCTACAGGATATCTACCCTCAAGATGTCACACCTCAGCACAGAGACATTTGCTAAGCCATGCTTATAGCAGCTCAATTCATAATAGCTAAGAATTGGAACCAACCCAAATGCCCATCACTAGACAAATGGAAATCAAAGTTGTGGTACATATACACTATGGAATTCTACGCAGCTGAAAGGAAAATGACATAATGAAATTTAAAGAAAAGTGGATGGACTTGGAGCAGATCATTGTTAATGAATTCACACAAGAATAGAGAGTCAACCGCATATTCTCCTTCACATTCAGTTCCTAACCAGGTTAAGCCTGAATAGTAAGAAAACCTGTCAGGTGAACTGAGAGACTGAAAAAGGGATGGAAGAAGTTGGGGGGCAGGGAGAAAAGGAAGGGCAGGGGTCTTACAAACCAATCTAAACCAATAATGTATGATGCGATAAAATCCTTAATTTCATGCAATAAGATTTCTAGGGAGCCATGGGCACCATCAGGTAAGAGAGGCACTGAATAGGGTAGGAGGTAGCCTAACCCCAAGACAAAATGCTTTGTTCTTTTACTTCCTGACCCAGTCATTAGTTACTTCCCACACAGAGCTATTGATTGAAGAGATACACAAAGTCCCCAAAATAAGACAGGCTTATGTCAAAACTCTTTAATACCCACCCCAAGCAAAAGGTAAGACTGTTGCTGAAGATACCACAAACTGTCATCACATAACACTGAGAGACCCTGGTGGATCCAGAATGGTAACCAGCTGAGAGATAGTAGGATGTGTAGTGCTGGAAGGCATTGCATGAGTTACTAGGGGAAATTGACCAAAGATATTCCAAGAACACAGAGGTCACTGATACACAACACCGAATGATGCTACAGATTGCTGAAGACACTGCTCTATGATAGAGACCAGTAAGCTAAGAAGTGCTCATCCATGCAATAGTGGTGCTAAACTGAGGTGGTTGATCAATGGCTTGCTAATTGGCTAAGAGATCCACTCAGTTGCAGGTAACCCTTAACTGGAACTGGGATCCATGGTAAACCCATATGAAGTGTATGAAAATGGGCTCCAAGGGGAAACCCCCAGTAACCACAGGTCTACAGAGAGGCTACACTCATTATAATCTTGCCAAATTAACAATGTTTATCTCATTTAACCTATACTGATCTCACTCTCCATTGGAGATTCTGTCTGTATGTTTCTTAAGGCAATGAGAAGCATGGACAACCCAACCCCACCAAGAACCTGAGATGCTACCTGTCACCTAGACAGATAAACCACCCCTAACTTATGATACAGAGCCCAAACAAAACCTTTGAGGAAGTGGCAAGATGAGCAAGAGACCTACCTCCACAACAAGTCAGATAACATGTGAAAGGACAATGGAGACAGACACTGAGGATATCCAACACAATCCAAAGCAGAAATACAGAGATTCTTAAGACCTCAACAGTAAAGCAGACCTAAAACTCATCCACCATGACTCAGGGATCTGAGTGGAAGAGGAGGTAGAAAGATTGTAAAAGCCATGGTGAGGGAGAATACCCAGAGCCATTGCCCACCTCAAACATGAACAACAAAACACAAAAAAAGAAAAACTGCCTACCTCTCATACAGTCCATAACCCCTTATCCCATGGACTAGTCCAGCAAGCCCACTAAGTAGGGCACACAGCGAGATGGGGACAGGGAGGAGGAAATGGGGGTACCATCAAAAGAGTTGCTCGTGCAATGTATCTAATTGTTGACAATAAATATGAAAAGTAAGTGAAAAAAGCCATTTCACTAAAATGTTAACATATTAATGCAACCTGTTCTACACATAATACTTTATAAATTTATTTTGTTGTGGAAACATAAACACATACAAACAAAAAAGCTTAAAACTTAAATATGAAGTTGACTGAATCATATAAAGCAAATACTTGTTATGATCTAGATGAAGAAAAAGTCCAAGGACACTTAGAAGCAACTTCCTTTCTCCACACACTCTTTCTGATCAAGGGGAGCTGTTTATAACACCTCCCAGCCAGTCCCCAACAATACATCTCCCCTAGCAAGGCTCCATCTTTCAGATTGCCATCAGCTGGGGACCAAACACAAAAAACACATGAGTTTACTGGGGACATTTGATTCAAATCACCACACCATCTTACCCTCCTCTCCCTTGGAGTAGAATTGACCACTCTTCTGGCTTGTACAGAAATTATATTTTTATTTTTCTTGATGCGTTACTATGTAAGTATTGATTTATAAATAAAATACTTCACAGTTTGGGGCCTTTAGTGAAAGAGTTTCTAGGAAGGCTGTTTCTGTATTGCATGCATATGCCTCTTGATTAGATCTCTATTGTATTGAAAAGATTAAAATAGCCATAAGAACTCCATTTTGTGCTCAGCCCTCCATTTTAGCTAAAAGCTGACCTCAAGCAGATGTTCTTATAAAAAAACATGTCTGCGTGCCAAAAGATATCTTGCTACCCCCAGACTCAGCCAACAAACAATAAGATGAAAGGTCCCTGGCCGTCTGTGGTCAGGTCATTCTGACACAACAAAGCCACAGCTGCTGAGGTTTAGAAAGTCCCCACTTGTGGTTTTTGCAGGTTTTGCCCTTAAATACCTAAAGTTCTAACTGCTCAGGGTCGCATCCCCACAACTGCTGCACCAGTGTGTGTGTCAGATAGTGACGTGAGCTCAAGCTTGTAATAAAGATCTTCATGTGCTTCCATCAGACTTGGTCTCCCTGGTGGTCTCTGTGGGGGTCTCACTACTTGGGCACAACATTTGGGGGCTTGTCCGGGATCCCCCCCCCCCCCCCCGTGACCCCCCAGGGACTCCAACCTGGAGGATCTCAACTACCGGTAAGTTTTTTCTTTCCTTTTTCTATGCTGATCAGTTTACTTTCACTTTTCAGTTGTCTGAGACTCGTTGATCTGTACTCAGTTGGTGAGCAAAAGAGGCTAAGGTGGACATGCCAGGGGGTCATGCTCACAGGGCCCTGAGTGATAGCTCAGGGCCTTCTGGAGGGGACACCAAGATCCTCATCTGGGACACTTGTCCATCTCTTTGGGATGCAAGTCCATTGGTGACTCTTTTTTGGGGGTTCTTTTTTTGTGGGGGGAAACAAGATGGGTCGCTCCCATCAGCTGACCAGAGGCCATCGTTGTCATTTGACTTTTTCTTTCGCACCCCACGGGGACGTGTTATTCTGCCCTTTTTAACTGTTGTTTGTCTTGTCTGCCTGATTCTATTACTCATTATGGGGAAGCCTTTGTCTACTCCCCTGGATCTAATGATTGCTCACTTCCCTGAAGTTGCCTCCCGAGTTAGCACCCTTTCGGTTTCAGTAAAGAAAAGTAAACTTACCACCTTTTGCAGGTCAGATTGGCCAATTTTTAATACTGGATGGCCACCGGAGGGGGCTTTTGATTTAAATACTGTGTTGGTTATGGAAAAGGTAATTTTCCAACCAAGGGGCAGCCACCCAGACCAAATTCCTTACATAGTGGTCTGGAGAGAATTACTTGAGTAAAGCCATTCCTAGCCCCTAGAGTTCCATCCTGATCACAAAAACGGCAGAAAAACCAAATTTAAAAAAAAACACCCATAAAACCTGTTTTACAGGGAAGTTCCATGGAGGAACAGTTCCTCACCACACCACCCCCTCACTTATCCTATTCCCAGGTGACTACTCTGGTGGCCCCAACCTCTGCACCTGCCTCTGTGCCTAACAGATCATCTGCACCAGCTTTTGATATGGGAGAAGGAGATTCTCATGGGGGCCCTGCTAAAGGGACCAGGAGTGGTTGGGGAAGATGTGCCAGACCCCCAACAGCTCAACTAGTCTTTTCCCTCTTCAGGCAATTTGATCCCCTGATGACCAAGGGAGCCAGCCCTACCAATATTGGCCCTTCTCCACTAGTATTTTATACATTTAAAAGGCTCAATATGTTCCCTTTTCTTATAACCCAAGGGATCTTATTAACCTCTTTGAAATGGTACTCTTTATTGTCAACAGCTTTTACAGGTTTTGTTCACAACTGAAGAATGCGAAAGAATCCTGAATGAAACCCACAAACATGTTCCTGGGCCACCTGGGATGGTCAGCAGTAACACAGCAGTCATTGAGGCTTTCTTTCCACTAACACATCCTAACTGGGATTTCAAACTGACAGAAAGTAAGAAGCAACTCATGGTCTATTGCCAGACTCTATTGGTGGGTCTCAGAGCAGCCGCTAGATGGCCCACTAATTTGGCCAAGGTTTACGATGTAAGACAGGAACCAGAGCAGAGCCCCGTGGCATTTTTAGAAAGATTATAGGATGCCTTCTGGAGTATACACCCCCATGGACCCGGAGGCTCCAGAGAAGGATGCTGCTCTTTCTCTCTTGCTTTTATCAGACAGGCAGCCCCAGATATAAAAAAAAGTTACAGAAAGTAGAAAGGCTATGTGAATAAGAGATTTAATAGAGGTGGCTGAAAGAGTGGTCAATAATAGAGATAGTGCAGAAGAAAGGTTGATAAAGATAGACAGGCAGGAGAACCAGCATCTATCTGCCACAGCAGAACCAGAAGAAAGACAGAAAAAGTTGAGACATTGTTAGAGATGAAGATGAATGATTCAGAAATAAAAAAGAAAGACCCATACTATAGAAGGATCAGTGTGCCTACTACAAAGAGGTCAGCCATTGGGCCAACAAATGCCTCAAGAAGCGGGATCAAATTAAAAATACCAAAGTTTTAAACCTACGTGACCAGGAAAGTGACTGAAGGGGTCGGGGTTCGAGTCCCCTCCTCGAGCCCAGGATAACCCTAAAAGTAGAGGAAAAAAACCTATAAATCTTTTAGTGGATACGGGAGCTCAACACTCGGTCTTGACACAAGCAAATGGACCGATGAATAATAAGACAACCCTGGTCCAAGGAGCCACTGGCATGAAACCACACGGATGGACTAAAAGGACTATAAATCTGGGAACTGGACAGGTAACCCACTCTTTTCTAGCGGTACCAGAGTGTCCTTATCCACTCCTGGGAAGAGACTTGCTCACTAAAAATAAAAGCTCAGATACATTTTTTCAGAAAAGGGAGCTGAACTTCTCAATTCTGCTGGACAACCTGTGCATGTGCTGACATTGTGTCTTGATGAGGAATACCAATTACATCAAGAAATTCTGCGGGAAGGCAGATCCCGGTGGCCCTGGCTACCCAGAGTACCTAACTACTCTGATAAAGACCTCAAGTGAATAATGTCCTTGCTCATGACAAACTGCATAAAAAGATGGTACAAATCGGGGCACTGAAAATTCATCCTGCCCCAAAAATTTAGAATTGAACTCCTAAAGAGGATTCACCGTACTACTCCCATGAGCTCTTGATGGATGCAGGACTTATTGAGACAATCGGACTTAAAATTTTGAAATGCTCAAAAGATAGTTACGGATATAATCCTCCAATGCAAGGCCTGCCAGCTGACTAACCCAGTTGTCCATTTCACTAACCCAGGCACCAGAGAAAGGGGTCGAAGACCTGGGGCATACTGGGAGGTAGCTTTCACTGAAATTAAACCCAGAAAATATGGTTATAAATATCTCTTAGTTTTTATAGATACCTTTTCAGGGTGGACTGAGGCATTTCCTACCAAGCACGAAACAGCTAATACAGTAGCTAAAAAGTTGATTGAGGACATCCTGCCAAGGTATGGTTTTCCTGATACTATAGGGTCTGACAATGGACCAGCCTTCATATCCCAGGTAAGTCAGGGAGTGGCAGCCCTTCTGGGAACTGACTGGAAATTACATTGTGCATACAGACCCCAGAGTTCTGGGCAAATAAAAAAAATAGGACAATTAAAGAGACCTTAACCAAATTAGCCTTAGAGACTGGCATTGACTGGATGCAGCTCCTCCTCTTTGCCCTATTCTAGGTAAGAAATTCTTCCTACCAGATGGGACTTACCTCCTTTGAGATCATGTATGGGAAACCACCTCCCATTGTGCCCACCCCACACCCAGAGCTTGTTTCCAAAATTGATGACAAAGACTTACTTGATTCCCTACAGGAAGTGCAAAGCGCCCATAAAGATGTTTGGCCCAAGCTGCAGGCACTCTATACTTCTGGCCTCCCTCCTGAGCCCCACAAGTTCCAATCAGGTGATTGGGTGTACATCAAGAGACACCACCACAAGTCCTTAGAGCCTTGCTGAAAGGACCATTTGTTTTCCTGTTGACCATGCTGACTATGATCAAAGTCAACGGGATTGCAGCTTAGATCCATCACACCCACACTCAGCCAGCGGACCCTATTGCCTTTCCCAAAAAATGGTGGGCAGAGAGACACCACACCAATCCCCTAAAACTCTGCATTACGCGAAAGACATGTTAAAGGTGATTCTGACCCTACTCATAGGGTACTCTTGCTTTAGAGTACAGGGACTAAACCTTCAAAACCCACACACCTCATGGAAGCTTACTTGGATTGTGACCTCGGGTGCGGGGGACATAGTCTATTTGACCAGCAAAGATGCCCTCACTGAGTACCTGGTGGCCTACCCTGCAGGCTGATCTTTGTGACCTAGCTGTAGGAACATGGGATGTGCCCAACAAAATCTTAGGGTCTGTATCCCCTCCATGTAAAGAAATAGCTCTTACAGGGCTGGGCGGCTATGGTTTAGGGTGCTGTTGGGCAGAACTTAGGAGTGCCCTTCAGAGAACTAGTTGCTATATGTGCCCCGGAGATGGGAGGACTCATCAAATGGCAAATGCAGAGGTCCAGAGTCTTTCTATTGTGGGGCATGGGAATACGAGACTAAAGGGACTATCTATTAAAAGCCTTCCTCCAGTTGGGACCTCATAACCATTACCAGAAACAAAACGGTCCCAGCTCGGGGGTGGCAGGGCAAATGTGTGCATTACAGATGCAACCCATTAGATATAAATTTTACCACCCTTATCTCCACCCTGCTTGGTCCACTCATTATTCTAGTGCTACTACTCAACTTTGGACTATATATATTTAATAGGCTAATACAATTTATTAAAAACAGACTAGGGACTATTCAACTCATGATTTCTAGAACCCATTATAAAACAGTGCCCATCAATGATAGTGCTCTATGACCCAAGATTGGGCCTCTTTTAGTCACTAGTAGAGGGGGGAATAAAAAGATTAAAATAGCCATAAGAACTCCATTTTGTGCTCAGCCCTCCATTTTAGCTAAAAGCTGACCTCAAGCAGATGTTCTTATAAAAAACATGTCTGCGTGCCAAAAGATATCTTGCTACCCCTAGACTCAGCCAACAAATGATAAGATGAAAGGTCCCTGGCCGTCTGTGGTCAGGTCATTCTGACACAACAAAGCCACAGCTGCTGAGGTTTAGAAAGTCCCCACTTTCGGTTTTTGCCCTAAAATACCCAAAGTTCTAACTGCTCAGGGTCGCAACCCCACAACTGCTGCACCAGTATGTGTGTTGGACAGCGAAGAGAGCTCAAGCTTGTAATAAAGATCCTCATATGCTTGCACTGGACTTGGTCTCCCTGGTGGTCTCTGCAGGGGTCTCGCTCCTCGAGTACAACAGTACATAAGCGGAAATGAAATTGCTGACCACATGGTGTCATAGTCAGCCACAGGTCGCTAGGATGAATCTCCAAATCAGGCACAGTTTGGGGAGGAAAGTATTTATTCAAGTAACAGATCCAGGGGAAGTTCCATAATGCCAAAAGAGGCTGGCCCCCTTTCACAGGTCCAAGCTGAGAAACCCAATACCAGCAACTCTGAAAGAAAGCAAGCACACTCAAACTTGCAAATAGCAGAAAACTCTAGGCTTGAGTTCAGACTGCTCTTTGTATATGTATAGCTGGAATTCCAGGCCCACCCCAGAAACCTTAGGCCTGGATCCTAGGATCTGGCCAAAGTGACATACCCTTCAGCCAGGCAGCTGGAGACAAACTTAAGTAAACTCTTTTTTTTTTTTTTAATTAGATCACTTATTTTTTTTTCTATTTTGGGAATTTTTTTTTAATTTATTGTCCATAATGAGTTACAACATTTAGTGGGCAAACAATGAGTTGTTTTCCCCAATTCCCCCCT
>PVHP010035833.1:0-18268 GCA_004024765.1 Zapus hudsonius
CAGGTCTGCCCCACCCCCCACCTTGCCTGGCCTGCCCCCTTGCTGGTTTATTTCCTTTTTTTTTGTTTGTTTGTTTGTTTTTGTTTTTTCGAGGTAGGGTCTCACTCTAGCCCAGCCTGACCTGGAATTCACTGTGTAGTCTCAGGGTGACCTTGAACTCATGGTGATCCTCCCACCTCTGCCTCCCGAGTGCTGGGATTATAGGAGTGAGCCACCACTCCCGGCTTGGTTTATTTCCTTTTAACTTTTTTTTTTTCTTTTTCCTCTCCTACCCATCCACTGGGTTTATCCTACGAAGCCCCGCCCCCCCAGCTGCCACGAGGGTCTGCCCTGCCACACCCGCCTTGCTGGTTTATTTTCTTTTAACTTTTTTATTCTCTTTTCTTTTCTTTCCTTTTTCTTCTCCTACCCGCCCACAAGGGCTTATACTCTGCAACCCCTCCCCCCATGGATCTGCCCCGCCCCCACCATGCCCCACCCCCTTGCTGGTTTATTGCTTTTTAATTTTTCTTTGTTGTTGTTGTTGTAGTTGTTTTTTTTTCTTTCATTTTTCTTTCTCTCCCACCCACCGAGGATTCTGCTCTGCAGCCCCTCCCCTAGCCTCTACAACTCCTGCAAGGGTCTGACCCGCCCCCTGCCCTGCCCCTTACATACCTATTTCCTTTTTAATTTTTTTTAATTCTTTTTTTTTCTTTTCTCTATCTTTTTTCCTATTCTTTCTAACCCTGTGGCTTCCTTGAGCCCTGACCCCCACAGTTTCCCCACCTGTATACCCCTGCAGCTCCCCCAACCCCGACTCGTCACAATATCCCTGCCCACTGACTATGCATAATCCCCCAAGCACTGGTCTCTGAGGTATCCTCAACCTCAGGTTTCTGCAGTTTTCCTACATGCCCACTAGCTCCTATGGTTCTACCGCAACCTGCTTCCCGCAGTTTCCCCATGCGATATATAGTCGGTGGGTGGCCAGTGATAGGCAGCTGACCCCCTTCCCCATCTTATCTTGTCTCCAAAGTGTCCTGCGCCCCCTAGCCGGCTACATAGGACCTGTAACCACACCCTCCACTTACTAAGTCCCCATAGACCCCACCCTTCCTAACAGGTTACCCCCAATATCATCATCAAAGTCCAGCCAGTGATCTGAGGGCACACACACACAGGTTAAACAAGTGAGGGCCCCCTACCATTGGAGCCCAGTGACCTCCCAGAACACACTAACAAAGTGTAATCAGATCAAAGGAATTTCACCAATCACCCAAGTGGAATCGAAATGGGCAGACCTCAACACAAGAATATAGCACCAGCTGAGGAAACCAAACCAAATGGCAACAACGGTATCACTGAAGACAGAGAGCAGAGGGAGGCCCAGGAAGACACGACACTAAACCCTAATCATACTGGCACAGATCTTAAGAAAAACTTAATATTAGTCATGCAAGAAAAGATGGACCAACATAATGAAAAGGTACAAGATCAGCTCATTAGCTCTGCCACCAGGCTTAATATAATTGAAGAGAACCTAATGAACTTCAGAAGAGACATATCACAAATAAAGACAAACCTTCAAACTGAGGGTATCAAAAACCAGCTTTCCAAATTAACCAAAGATATCTGCAAATATAAGACTGACTGTCAGGAAGAAGTAATTAAATCAAACCTTGATATGAAAACACATCTCAACAGGATGATAGAAACAACCCAAAAAGAAGTTGCAGAAAACAAAAAGCATGTTGAAATAATAAGAACGTCCCTAGAATCTCTTACTAACAGGATTAACCACTGGGAAAACAGAACCTCAGACATGGAAGACAAAACAGAGGAGAATTCAAGAGAAATCAGAAACTTGACAAAATTCAAAAGAGCAAGTGAACAAGACTCAAGGGAAATGTGGGATACCATAAAAAGACCTAATCTCAGGATCATGGGGATCCCAGAAGAAGAAAACCAAGCTGGGGGCATAGAAAATATTTTCAACAGAATTATTCAAGAAAACTTTCCACACTTGGCAAGAGATAGCCCTGTACTTCTAAAAGAGATACGGAGGACCACAAACAAATTGGACCAAAGGAGGAACACCCCAAGACATATCTTAGTTACAATGCCAAACATTGAGGATAAAGAGAGAGTCCTTAGAGCAACGAGAGAAAGGAAATCACTTATAAAGGAAAACCCATCAGAATCACCTCAGACTTCTCCAGAGAAACTTTAAAAGCCAGGAGAGCTTGGAACAAAGCGATCCTAGGCCTAAAGAAGTACGGATTCCAACCTAGACTACTGTACCCAGCAAAGTTATCCATCATCATAGATGGAGAAATGAACGTATTCCATGAAATTAACCAGCTCTACAATTACTTGAACACAAAGCCAAACCTTCAGAAGGTACTTCACGAGATATCCCATGTAGATGAGACAAACATTTGACCTCAGCAAAGGAACAGAGAACAAGCAAGGTAACACCAAAGAGATAATAATACCAGCTCAGATACTAACCTCCATATTCACTCCAACATGGCAGGGCTTAAAGCAAACCTCACAGTTATAACTTTGAATGTAAATGGACTCAACTCGCCTATAAAAAGAAAGGATCTCAGGTTGGATCAGGAAAATAGACCCTTCCATCTGTTGCCTTCAAGAAACATACCTAATTGCTAAAGACAACAAACTACTGAGAGTAAAAGGGTGAAAAACAATTTTCCATTCATGTGGTAATAATAAAAAAGTGGGTGTAGCTACTCTAATATCTGACAAAATAGACTTTAAACCGACAGCAATAAAAAAGGACGATGATGGCCACTTCCTACTCATCAAGGGAACGATACAACAAGAAGACATCACTATAGTAAATATGTATGCACCAAATGCAAGGGCCCCTCAGTTCATTAAGCAAAAATTACTCAAAAGCAAAGCAGATATAGATGCCAACACCATCATAGCAGGAGACTTTAACACTCCACTGTCATCACTAAACAGATCGTCCAAACAAAAGACAAGCAGGGAAATAAAGTTGCTAAATAGCACCATAGGGCTGGAGAGATGGCTCAGCGGTTAAGGCACTTGCCTCCAGTGCCTACGGCCCCGGGTTCAATTCTCCAGGACCCACATAAGCCAGACCCATAAAGTGGTGGCCCTGGTGCATTCATTCTCTCTCTCTCTCTCTCTCTCTCTCTCTCTCTCTCTCTCTCTCTCTCTCTCTCTTTCTCTCTCTCTCTCTCCTTGAAAATGAATAAATAAACTATTTTAAAAAAATAGCACCATAGCCAAACTAGGGATAACATACATTTACAGAACATTCCATCCCAAGGACACAGATTACACATTCTTCTCAGCACCACATGGAACCTTTTCCAAAATTGACCATGTACTGGGCCATAAATCATCCCTCAACAAATTCAGAAAGATCAATGTAATCCCCTGCATCATATCAGACCACAACATATTAAAGCTAGAAATTAACAATGGGAGAGGATCCAAAAATTTCAATAGATATTGGCGACTGAACAACTCACTCCTGAACAATGAATGGGTCAAACAAGAAATCAGACAGGATATCCGGAATTTCCTAGAAACAAGTGATAATGAGGACACCTTTCAGAACTTATGGGACACAATGAAGGCAGTCCTCAGGGGGAAATTTATTGCACTAAATGCCTTCATAATGAAGACAGAGAGGTCTCAAATCAACCAGCTATCCTCCCACCTAAGGTCATTAGAACAGATGGAAAAATCCAACCCTAGGAGCACGAGACGCAAGGAAATAAGATCAGAGCTGAGATTAATGACTTGGAAACAAAGAAAACAATTAAAAAACAGACAAATCAAAGAGTTGACTCTTTGAAAAAGTTAATAAGATTGACAAGCCCCTGGCCAATTTAATCAAACGAAAAACAGAGAAGGCCCAAATTAACAAAAAGAAAAATGACAATGGCAAGATCACAACAGAAGCTGAAGAGATTGGAAGCATAATCAGGTCATACTTCCAAAACCTATACGCCACAAAATTAGAGAACTTGGAAGAAATGGATAAATTCCTGGACACCTACCAACTACCAAAGCTCAGACCAGAACAGGTAAAGATCCTAAGCAATCTGATAACAATCACAGAGATTGAATCAGTAATCAAGAACCTCCCCAAACAGAAAAGCCCAGGTCCAGATGGATTCTCAGCCAAATTCTACCAAACCTTCACCATGTCAATTAATGCGGAGAAGGCGTTTGACAAAATTCAACACCACTTCATGTTAAAAACCCTGGAAAGAATAGGCATATATGCCCTATACCTTAACATGATAAAGTCAATATACAGATCTCCTAAAGCACAAATCATCCTCAATGGGGAACAACTCAAGGAGTTCCCACTTAACTCAGGAACAAGACAGGGGTGTCCACTCTCACCACTGCTCTTTAACATAGTGCTTGAAGTTCTAGCCCAAGCAATAAGACAGGAGAATAGCATAAAAGGGATACAAATCGGAAAAGTAGAAGTCAAACAATCCCTCTTTGCAGATGACATGATCTTACATATATCAGACCCAAAGAACAGTATCAGTAAACTCCTGACGGTGATCAATGCCATCAGCAGAGTGGCAGGATACAAAATTAACACACAAAAATCAGTAAACTTTCTATATAAAGAAGACAAACATTCAGAAAAAGACATCAGAGAAACTGTCCCATTCTCTATAACCTCAAAGAAAATCAAATACCTTGGAATATCGCTAACCAAGGAAGTGAAAGACTTATACAAGGAAAATATTGAAACACTCAAGAGGAAAATAGAGGATGATGTGACAAGATGGAAAGACATTCCATGCTCATGGATAGGGAGAATAAATATAGTAAAACTGGCAATCCTTGCTGTGCCCCAGCCTAGCTGAGTAACCTTGAACTAAGTTTTATTAACCATGACCTAAGTTTTAGAAACAAGCAGGGTGTGGGAGCACACACCTTTAATCCTAGCACACCTGTGTCCCCTGAGGCAGAGGTGATAAGCTTTGCCTGAGTTCTTGTAGCTGCATTCCTGTTTACTGAGCCCCCTTTGTGTAAGAGATAAGGCAATACAACTCATCCCTAGATTGTATATAAGGTTGGATGTGAAAATAAAGTTTTGAGATCTGCTTGGACACTTCTCCTGGCTGCGTGTGATTGTCCAGCTGCCGCACTCACCTTTCCTCGATTGAGCCAAGTCTCCTGCTGGCCAGAGAGACTGAGGCTCATTTAGCAGGGGGCCAGGGACCCCTGTGGTAAGACATCTGGAGAAGCACCCGATAATCCTGCCAAAAGCAATCTACAGATTCAACGCAATGCCAATAAAAATCCCAACCTCCTTCTTCACAGGCATAGAAAAAATAATATCAAAATTTATTTAAAAGGGTAAGAGGCCTCAAATAGCCAAAACTATTCTGAGCAAAAAAAAATTATGCAGGAGGTATCACCATACCTGACTTTAAAACATATTACAAAGCCATAGTAACTAAAACAGCATAGTATTGGCAGAAAAACAGACAGCCTGACCAGTGGAATAGAATTGAAGACCCAGCCTTTAATGCAAGTAACTTCAGCGACTTAGTTTTCGGCAAGGGTGCCAACAATTTATGCTGGGCTAAAGATAGCATCTTCAACAAATGGTGCTGAACAAATTGGATAAACATGTGTAAAAAAATGAAAATAGACCCACTCCTTTCACCATGCACAAAGATCAACTCCAAATGGATCGGAGACCTCAATATTAACCATACAACCCTAAAACACCCTGGAAGAAAAAATAGGAGGAACCTTACAGGAGACAGGAGTAGGGAATAAGTTCCTGAGCAAATCTCCGGTAGCCCAGGAAGTGCAACAGTCACTTAACCAATGGGACCTGATCAGGCTCAAAAGCTTCTGTACAGACAAAAACACCATTCTCAAAGTTAAGAGACCCTCTTCAAACTGGGAGATGATTTTTGCCACCTACAACTCAGAGAGAGGCCTAATTTCCAAAACCTACAGAGAACTCAAAAGAATTAGTAACAAAAACCCAAACTGCCCCCTCACAAAATGGGGCACTGATCTCAACAGAGAATTCACAGAGGAGGAAACACAAATGGCCCTTTCACACCTGAGAAAGTGCTCAGCATCCTTAAGCATCAGGGAAATGCAAATCAAAACGACAATGAGATACCACCTTACCCCTGTCAGAATGGCAATCATAAAGAAAACCAACAACAATCGTTGCTGGCGAGGATGTGGGGAAAAAGGAACCCTCATTCACTGCTGGTGGGATTGCAAATTTGTTCAACCACTATGGAAATCAGTGTGCAGACTCCTCAACAGAATGGACATAGAACTACCAATGGACCCAGCTATCCCTCTACTTGGCATCTATCCACAAGATGTCACATCTCCTCACAGAAACATTTGTACAACTATATTATAGCAGCTCAATTCATAATAGCCAAGAATTGAAATCAACCCAAATGCCCATCCATGGAGGAATGGACAACAAAACTATGGTATATTTACAGGATGGAATTTTACTCAGCTGAAAGGAAAAATGACATATCGAAATTTAGGAAAAAATGGTCTGACTTCGAGCAGATCTTACTAAGCAAACGCTCAAAAGAACAGAGAATCGAACGCCACATGTTCTCCCTCATATGCAGTCCTTAACCAGAATAACCGCAAACTCTATGCAGACTAGTAGAAAGAAGTGAGAGGTTATGAATGAGGGGTAAGGGGTGGGGGGAGGGGAATGGCCCAAGCATGAGGCTAAACCAAATTAGGTTAAAAAACATAAAATCCTCACAAGCATACTGTAACCTATTGTGCAAATAGTGGGTGTCGACTGGCAAGAGGGGCCATGAGTAGTAGGGGAGAGAGTCTAAGCCTATGAATAATTATCAGTCTGACAACCCCTGGTCCCAGCCACAGGTTCCTTCCCTCACTGAGCTGTTGACCAAAGTGACCCATGAGGTTCCAAAAACAAGACAGAATTCTGTCAAAGCTCTTGAGTGCCCTCCCCAGGCCTGAGGCCAAATCCTGTTGCCAAAGAAACCACAGAATGCCACCAATCAGCATCGAGAGACCCTTCAAGGTCCGGAATGGTAACCAGCCCCCAGATGCCAGTTAGTGCAGTGCTGAAAGGCACTGCACAAGCTGCCATGGGAAGCTGATCAACAACAGCTGGAGTAAACAGAGACCACTGGCATGAAACAGTCTGTGGCCATGAGTAGGCTGACCACACCTCCTACTGGGAGAGAACAGCGAACCAAGAAAGGAGTACTCGTGCAATGGAGATACCTGGGCCTGGGGGACAATCAACCGCTTTTAGATTCGGCCAAATATTCCACTTAGTGAGGGGGAGCCCTTGAATGGAACTGGGGATTCAGGGCGATAGGCACCGGATCCCGTACTCTTGGGCTCACAAGAAAAGATGCAATATGGGAGCGATTGATGGGAAGGCTACTAAAAATAGAATCTAGGTAATCCAGAATTGTGTCTATTTATTAACCTGTACTGATCTCACTCTCGATGGAGATTGTATTTATATTTTTCAGGATAAAGCAAGAGAGCTATGGCCCATCTAATCCTACCATCTGACCGTAGGCAGATAGCTGAGATCCTGGCAAGAGATGAGCCACCACAGTCATATCATGGAGGATCCATATGGAACCCCGCAGAGAATGACGGGATGAACAAGGGACCCACAGCCACAGCCATTCAATCAACACAGGATAAGCCAGGGTGACAGAAACCAACAATTTTCGACACAAAGAACCCTAAGCTCACAACATTAAAGCAGCCTTAATAATCACCCTCCACAACTCAGGGAACTGAGCAGAAGAGTGGGCAGAAAGATTGTGAGAGCCGTGGTGGGGAGACTATCCAGAGGCATGGCACCCCTCAGTAACAACATACTTGGGCCAGGAGAACCAGGCTGAGTACTAGGCTATCCAGGGTCCCCTGCCACAAGGACTGATCCAGACGGCCCACAGAAGAGGATATCCAGTTGATTGGGGATGGGGAGAGGGGCATTGGGGAATTGGGGATAACAACTCATTTTTTGCCCACTAAATAATGTAATTCATTATGGACAATTAAAAAAAAGAACATCAAGGCCTGGAACCCAAAGCCCAAAAACAGAAGATAGGAATGAGGCCACTGAGGGACTGGGGGTGTGGGGGGGGAAATGACACGACAGGACACGCCGTCAAGGTCTGGAATGCCAGGTCATGGAGTGCCATGAGCCTTGGGGTCAAATCCTAGGTTTACTACTTGCCAGTCTGGTGCCCCTGAGCAAGTTGAAGTTCTACTTGAATTTCCCCAGCAGTACAAGGATATAAATGGCACCTGCTTCACAGGATATTGCACAGATGAAGGAAATTATCTATTGGGAGCACTTAGCAGGGCTTGGCACAAAGTGTGTTTCCAAGGAGTGTCTGTGGTCCACTGAAACTGTTGTATTAAAATACTGGCTCTCACACTTGCTAGCTGTGTGACAGTGAATAAGCTGTGCACCCTCGCTGAGTTTCAAAGACCTCACAAATGCAAGAGGGACGATAACTAACTTCCCTACAGGGCTATGAGGATTGAAGGAGATACCCTCCACATTGTCACAGAGTAAATTCAGCTGTGGGAGAAGTTGTCATCGTCATTATCATTACCAGAGTGAGGGGAGGCTGCAGAATCTCCCAAAACTAGTGAATCTCCCTTTGGATTCAGTCAATTCTACCCCTTGTTTATTAAAACCACCCAGGCTCCCCTCTTCCTCTGCAGAGTCCTGACCTCACCCAGAGTAAGCATCTGAGAGAGGAAGCCACTCAAAGCCAACCAACTCTTACCTGGAGCTTTGAGGCCTGTGTCTTTTGCAGGTTCTCTCTGGCTTTAGCAAAGGCAGCATTGAGCTCTTCTATTTCAAGGTTAAGTTCTTCAACCTGAGGAAACAGGGAATAACTGGCTCTCCTTTCTGCTCAACCCACGTGCTATTCCTGCTCCATCCTAATGTGCTTTGTAGTCACAAGAACCCTCAGCAGGATTTCTGGTTGGGACATTTGCAACAAGATGGCTCAACCTCTCTGAGACCCAATTCCTTCAACTGTTGCTGTACTCTGGATATGGTTTGAATATGCCCCTCAAGGGCATGTGTTGGAAGTTTCGTCCTTCATGCGATAATGTGGAAAGTAGGACCTTCAAGAGGTGAAGCCTGGTGGGAGACCTCTGGGTCAACTGGGAAGATGCTCTTGGAAGGGGTCTCTAGGATCCCAATCACTCTGGCTTTGTTTGGTGATGTCTCTCCTCCTCACCTGCAGTCCTGCTAGCTGACACTGGCCCCTCATCTGAGGCTGCAAACATCAGGCTGCATGATCTTGCAAGTTCAGCCTCTAATAATTATGAAATTATTCTGCCTCAAGTATTTTACTACAGGAATGAAAAACAGACCAATACAACTAAAATGAGGACATTACCCCTCACCCAACCATGTTGTTAAGGTGAAATGAGGCAATGTATGTTGGTGCTAAAATATACTATTACTACTATCTATTCAGATGACCTACCCAACTCTCACCTGGCTAGTCTCAGAATTCCTCATCTTTAGTGAGCTCCTCCTAAACCCTGGGATTAGCAATGAACTTCCACCACAAGTCCCTTGCCTTTGCCAGCACCAGTTGTCACAGCACACTGAAGGTCTCCTATTCTAGCTGAGCCCCAAACTCCCAATATATCATATGAATTATAGCCACTATTATCAGGAACTATATCTCGCTACATCTGATATTGCAACTATTCAAGTTCTTGCAGTCCATTAGCTTCTTCAGCAGTGCCTTTTGTGCATTCCTGCCATCCCTGAACCTCTGGCATCCCCGAAAGTCTCACCCTGCCCATTCTACACTTTCCCCAGAGAAGTCAGTCATCTCTCAGGATTTTAACTCACACCTGTAGACAAGTGATTCCTCTATCATCTTGCCAGGCCAGAACTCTCTCAAAGCTTCAAACTTGCACATCCCTCTGCCTCCTGGAGAGTCACTTGGAGGGTGTGCATCGCCTCAAAGTCCATGTCCTTTCTTACTGACATGCTCCACTTTCTATACTCTAAATTATGTCATTATGCATGACAGGCATCCAACACCTCCCTTTACCATTCCTTCTCTGAATTCCTCCATACAACTATCACATTTCTCAGCTTTGTTTCTAATCTTTAATTCTTTCTAATTTTATTTCTCAAATACAATCCTCCTTCCATTCACTTGCTATGACCACCATTCTAAATGCTCACCTTAACTACCCACTTCTACTCAGATCTCTGCCTCCCACAATCACTCTCTGAGTATAGCCAGAGGCACTTGAAGGTGAAAATGTGATCATGCCCCTCCTGCTGCTCAGCCTCAGGCCTCCCAGGAAGCTGAAGATTATTAGCTACCCCCACACACACACCAATGGCCCCTTGCAAGTGGCCCAGTTTCTGTCACCTTGGTTAAGTTGTGTACTTTGTTCCCTGACATCCCTAAACTGCCTGTGGCACCACACACACCTATAGATTCTTTCCTCACTTCAGACCTTGACCATTGTTCTCTCTCTTCCTAAATAACCCCCATGTGTACCTCTCTTGTGCTCACAATGCTCTCTGGCCTCCACATTGTGAGCAGAGCTGGAGCTCTGCTTTAATGAGTCAGGACCTAGCATAGTCACTGGGCCAGAACACACTGCTATACCAACTAGTAACAAGAAATCAGCCGTCAGCCACCACCTTGGATCCCAAAGACAACAAACTAGGTGGCTCTCTGACGGCCTCGCAGCCATGGTCTTCCTACCCAGACTCCCTGATCTCAACTTTCAGCTGTCATTCAAAAAATTCAGTCTGCACTGTCCATTAGGGTAGTAACCAGACGCATGAATGTGGCTGCTCAGAACTAAGATGCAGGAAGTACATCTGGAACTTCAGATACTTGGTGTGGAGGAGGAAAATGCTAAAAACCTCATTATTACTTTTGTTCTACTGATTAGATGTTGAAATGATAATGTTTATACAATGTTTGTCTGTTATTAAAATTAGGTGCATTTGTTTCTTTTTGCTTCTTTTAATATGGGTACTGGAGGTTTTAAAATTACATGCTTAATTCATATTTTTTAAACAATAATGGATTAGATACTTGAAAAGAATTTCCCAGTAACTAAAGGATCCTTTCCTCACTTTGTACAATATCATAGCTCTCTTATGAATTTTGTATCTAAAAGCTAAAAAGTCAGGGTAGGACAGGCCAGTCACAGGAACTAATAAAGAAAAACCTCACCTCCAGTGTAGAAGACATACCTCTCTTTCCTTTGATTTTAATGCCATGGTTAGGCCCTGAATGGCTTTATCCCTCTTTAAGCAATTCTTCTTCTCTGTAGCAATTTCTCTTTCCTTCTCTCTCAGGTCCTCCTGAAGTGCCTAAATTAGATTAGAAAAAGATTCACTGAGTTGACACGTTCCAACCAAAAGGCACTGTAAATATATCTTTAAGAGCACACTCAAATGCAGTTATTCTATCTTATTCCTGTCAACCTGTGATTAATGTTTCCAAGTCGAGCTGAACGTAGTGCCATCAGCTCCAAGTTACTGTGTTACTGCTCACGGCAAAAGGGCCGGGTGAAGGGAAGGGGATCAGATCGGCTGATACAATGACAGCTATTCCTATGGGAAGAACGCCAGAGCCTTCTAAAATTTGAATACAGTCACATCAGAGTCTTTGTAACTATACTAGGTTATTTGGGGGAAATAACAGATCATTAATTTCATTCCTTAATGCTATGAAAGCTAGCAGAGAATTTGGTTTGATGGAGACTGAGCCTTACATTTATAGTCTGAGTTCATGTCTTAAGATAATCACTGCTGCCTCCCTCCTGGGCTGTTGTGAGGATCAACCAAGATAATGGATGGAAAAGCACTATCTAAGCTGGCAGGCACTGAACAAATGCTGACTGCTCTGACTAGGGGCCCTCAGAGCTCAGACTTCGAAGTCACTCCGGCAGGTCTGAGTGAGCAAGTCACTTTACCTTTGAGCCTCCAGTAGGACCACATCTGCAAAATGGGAATGTTTACCTCAGAGTTACCACAAAGAATGAGAAACTCCCTCTACGATACTGTGATCATAACTACACTCAGCAGCATGCAATAAAAATGATAGTTATTGTCACAGAATTAGCTGTTGCACTCAAAATAAAACAAGAGGTGAGAACAGGATAAGTCTTAATAAAATTTTAAACTGTATCAACATACCTGGAGCCTCTCTTCAAAGTGATTTCTCTCCTTCTGACGCTCCTGCTGTGCTTCCTACAAAATGACACTCAGTGGTGACCAGAAGGAATGGCATCTACCACCCAAAGGCCTCCAGGCAACCGTTAGAATGAGCCCTCATCGACTCGCTTTGCCCCACCACTATAGAGCCAAATGAAAAGAGCCTACTAGACACCAGGGCCTGGGGATCCGGGAGACAAACAGGAGAAACAGTGATCAGCTGACTCCAGATGAAAAATAATGGGCCTAAGCCTCTGCTGTGGCAGGGACAAAGACCCTGCTCCACTAAGAAATCATGATTTTCCTGAGCTTCCAGGCATTCTCGGATGTGAATGGACCCCATGCAGCAGCCACCCTTGGTCCAAAAAGAATGCAAAGTCCAGACTAAGGCCTATGAGTACTTCCTGCTAGACCACCCTCCTCCAGATAGCCTGCCTCGGAGGTTGCCTAGAGTAGTGATACGGGTTGTTGCTAATTAATATTTGTAAGCAACGCGGGGAGAGAGAGAGAGTTTTGGAATCCTCCCTTCCCCCTCCTATTCTGAGTTCTTGTCCTCTAATGCCAAAGAATTGTACACAGGGACAGAATTAAAATTTAATTACACATTTATTTTAATTTAGTAGATTAGGAAAAGGGAAGTTGGATGGGGAAATTTCCCAGTCATCATGTGGGAAGTTATAGAATTCTCCTGCCACCCATGTGGGGAGAGCACATGTCAGAGAGTTTAACAGAACTTACATTATTTATCTAAATAAGCAGCCCAAGAAAAGAGAATAGAAAGCTCCCTTTATGAGACAGAGAGATTTATGAGAGAAGAAGTCGGGAGCTTGTCCCCCTACCCCAGCCATCAGCTGGGGTAGGGGTACAGGCCTTACCTCACTGAGGCCTGGGTCAACAGTCCTTCTACTCCATTACCATGTGGGGGAAGCTAGTTTTAAGTCCTCCCCAGGTGAGTTAGAGGGACAGCTGATTGGTTCATATCTGACCAATCACCTAGGTTGTAGCTCTAACTAGACACCTCCCATTCAAGGGGAGGGGCTGGAAGGCGAGGGGTGGTCCCTGCAGACATGTGACCCTCACAGTAGAGAGTCCAGGGACTTTGGGCCAGCTACTAACAACCCACCTCTTGAAATCTAGAAAATATGACTTCTGAACCCTGGCTGTAAACTCAAGGGACCCCAATCTCACCCATGGAATGGAGTGCTATGGTCCTCCCATGCTGCCAGGCTCAGTAGGAATTAGTTCCCTTTCCCTGCTGCCTCTGATATTTACACCAATGGCCTCAAGCCAGCCTCTAACCACAAGAAAATGAACATATAAAATGCCTCGAAATTTTATCCTAAGAAAGCCAAGGGTGAAAACAAAGTCCTTAATCAACAACAAATTAACACATGGTAGGTCAGGTGCATTGATATGGGACCCAGGAAGCTGAGAGAGGGAAAAGGCCAGGGCTGAAAAGGCAGCTGCTGCTGATTCCCGGCTGACAGGCTCACACTTGGAAGCAACTGTGCAAACCCCCGCAGACTGAATAGCATCCCAAGGCCCTCTCTGTGCCCTGTCGCCTCACCTTAGCATCTCTCTCCTTTTCTTCTCTCAGAGCGACACAAAGTCCTCGGAGTTCTCCAGATGACATGTTCTCATCAGGAGATTCCATCTGAGATTTCTCCTCTTTAAGGCACTGAATTAAAGCTTCTTTGCTCTTCAAAGACAGCTTCAACTCCTCAATCAGTCTAAAAGAGAACAAAATTTAAATATTAATTCTAAGCTGCTCTCTTAGCTCAGTGGAGCAGGACGAGGTAGGAATCTGGGCCAGACATCTTCAAAGTAAATGTGTCCAATGATGAAACATAAACAGAATCACTTCTGCAGGTCAGAGATCAAGGTCCAGAATTTATGTGCCATTAGCAAGTCACCTTGCCTGTAGCCTGGCAAATGGTCTGGTCAGGTCAAATCCCTGCTCAAAGACTTTCAATAGCTCCCACCAACAGCAGCAGATCCCTCTCCAAAAGAAGTCTGTCCCTAAAGCCTAAGCGAACACAAACAACCCAGAGGTGTGGTGGGTGGTGCAGCAGAAGCATGCCTCCCCACGGTGCTTAGCACAAAGATTAAAAACACATTGACTTATAACATAAAGGCCAAACTCCAGGACAAGGCATCCACGTCCAATTCTTTGACTACAAGAGTCTCAGTTTCATGTCACAGTAAGTCATCACCCCACAGCCACTCACTGCCAGCTCTCTCCAGAGCCATTCTGTGCCCCAGCCTTTGTGCATGCTATCACCACCCTCTGACTGGGATGGCCTTCCCTACACCCACCTCTCTGGTAAACAGCAGACTTGAGCAAGCTCAAGGATTCTCCCCTTGAGGAAGCTTAGCCACCCCACACCTCTAGAGCCCCGTCGGGGAGAACTTACTATACTCTCTTCTCTAGCCTACCAAACTACTTGTATCAACTGCTCCCTAAGCACAGCAAGTCAATCACCTCTCCTAAAACAACTCTGCACTTCTGGCATACTCAACACACTCAACGATTAGCACCTGTCAGAGAAGCCTCTCGAGCTAGAAGACAACTCAGTTTGGTAGAGAGAGTAGAGGCCAGGAGGTCTACAGACCTGCCCTCATGCAGTGCCTGGCTTCCCAGGCCAAAGCTGGCAGGGCAATACGAGCAGCTTCAACATTCAGCAATGCCTGGGAATGGGGTACCCGGAGAAATTCCAGGAAGGAGAAGCAAGATTGCCCTCTAGGGGTTCAGTTCTGAAATCATCAATAATCAAATGGAGAGCTAAGTCACCAAATGCATACTTAACATGGAAAGTGGGGTGGTCCCCAGACAGTGAAACTAAAACCACTTGAAGCCCCAGCCCACTTATAGGAAGCATCAGCCCTTGATTAAGCAAGTTGGCACCCATGGCTACTACATTTTTAGGTTTTCAAGAAAGGCTGAAATTTAGACTTTCACATGAAATTCAATGTTTTAAAAGCCCGCAATTAACCCATACTTTTAAAAACACTGTGGAGAAGGTGGGTCATTGGGGGAAGTGCTTGCTGAATAAACATGAGGATTGAAGTTCAGATCCCCAGCACCCACATAAAATGGCAGGTATGATGGTGTGTTTCTGCAAGCCCAGCCTGGGGAGGCACAGACAGGAGGATCCCCAGGACTTGCCAGCTAGCTTGTCCAGCTGAACTGCTGAGTTCAGGATTCAGTGAGAGACCCTGCCTAACTGAATAAGGTGAAGAATGACTTAGGAAGCTACCCAACATCAACCTCTCGTCTCCACGTGCACACACATGTACATATGCATTCACACATACATGTGTACCTACATACAAACATGCATACACACCTACCACATACACATGCAAAAATATATATATAATAAAGACTCAACATTCTCCTAGCAAGTTTTTGTCAAAAGTTTGGTTGTAAGATAGGATGGGAATTAAAGGTGGCCTAATAACCATATTATCCATCTTTTCGCTGAGCCAAAAAAAGCATACATTTTATTCTGGACCACCAAAGAACTCTGTATTTCTTTACACTGTTTGGCTTTTGGCCCCTGACACTTTGGTGCCTCCAGCCAGCATTAGAAAACAAATGGAAAACAGGTCACACAAAATTCCCTAGTATTTATTGTGAGGATACAGCCACTCATTGTTCCCTTTGAAAGAATCACATGAAAACTTTCCCTCAAACAACGCCAAGTAAAACTGCTTCTCCTGAGTTCGTGGCTTGTTTTACCGCATGTGAAATATGAATCTTGGGTCCACAGGATTTTTTCCTTTCTTTATTTTGGCTACTGGGAAGCTTACAGCCAAAACTAAATACTAGACTTAATGTCAAAGTAGCACTTTTCAACATAAATTTCCATCTACTGACTGTCTCTGCCTTCCTAATACTATCCCATTCCTTTTCTTTCTGCCCCACTTTAATCCATGTTTTCTATCCTGCTGTGCTGGACGTGTGTCAAGAAGTCACCGAGGCTTGTGGGGAACAATGAGACAGGAGGGAAGTGGGCAGGAGAGGGAACGATGCTCCCCCACACTGGGTAATGTGATGTTAGGGTTTCCAGGGATCAGCGTCAAACCTGTCCTTCTCCCCCAGGACCAGTGCCATGTCCAAGTCTCCCTGCTGCATCTTCTTCATGGCTGAAAGCTGGCTTTCCAAACTCAGCCGAAGAGCCTTCTCTGCCTCCGTCCCCGCAAAGGCCTTTTCCAGTTCTGCTTGGGCGGCTTTCACATCCTAGAGTTAAATTAAATGTATTTGATGTAATTTTTCAATACAATTGGGAACATTTTGAAAGGAAATTGGATTAAAATATAAATATTTATGACTTTTTCTCCAGCACACTTCTCCTCCCTGAATTGTACTATACATGGAAAGAATCAGTAATAAATACATTTGCCAGCCATTTTTCTCTCTTGTATCCAAAGAGTAATAAGTATTTCCAATGGAAAAGACTCAACTCTACAAGAACTGTACTTTTGGTTTTGAAAAAATCAGATCAATATTTACAGCGCCAATGAGAACAAGGAGAAATGTGCCTCTCAATACTAAACATCCATAAATTCCAGAGTCACCATAATCTCCATACAAATTCATCCCACAACCCAACACCTCCTCACTATTTCCTTTTGAGATAGTGACTACACACTTCTAAACTGCATTTCAAGGTGGTTTGGGTAATGAAAACCTCTGTGCTCTTCCTGAGAGCTTAAAAAAAAACCACCAAGGAAATTACTTAAATCACAATGGCTATACGTTCGTGTTAGGAGGAAAGTCCCCAGTGACCACAAAAGTGACCTGAGAGTAGACCTGAATCTCTAGCTACAAAGACCCACTTGCCTCTGATTATATCACAAACATGAAATTCAAACCAAACTGGGTTCAAAACCCAGGTCTCCTGCTTACTTGCTGTGTGGCTTTGGAGAGTCACTTAACCTCTCTGAGCCCCCAAGTTCTCAATGTATAAATCAGGATATCCATTCCATCCCTTCAAAGGTATGCTGTAAGACTGTCAAACACCTGGTACATTCCAAGAAACTCAAAAAACTCAAAAAAGGGCTTCTCTTCCAGCCCTTTCCCTCCTCAGGACATCCCCTAGCACTATCTACCCAAGGAGACTTGCCTATTGGTCTCAATGAGAGCTGGGAAAAATCACTTCCCATTTTCTTAGACAGCAAACAACAAGGCCTGTTATTTACTGAGTGCCTAGGCTCGGAACAAGCTTTTTCAGCCCATATTTGATCCTCCCCTAACCTTCAAGCATTATGGGCTGAGACTATAGACTCACAGCCAAACCGCCTGACATTTACCACCCACGTGGCCTTTAACAAGTGACTTAGCAACTCTGGGCCTGCTGTTTTAAAAGGGAGGGGGGTGAGGAAGGAGGGGAAGACCCCAGGCTCATTATCGTGGAGGACATTCCTGTCACTGAAGTCACTGTACAGAGCAGAGGTGGCTGTGTGGCTTCACAGAGAAAGCAGCAGCAACACAAGGTGAATGTCTCATCGGGTGATAACGTGACAGAGCAGAGAGCACTGGGAGAAACAGGTGCCTGGATCAATGGTGACAGCTGTCACGGGTGTCATGAGTAAGCCAGGCAGGACACCACACACCTGGTATTCCAGCACTTGGAAGGCTGGAGGAGGAGAAGGAGGAGGAGGATCATGAACTGGAGGACAGCCTGGGCTACACGGTCAGAGCCTGTCTCAAAAAATTAAGGATTAAAAAAATTAATATAGGTTGGGCATTCCTCACCCAAACCTAAACTATGAAACATTTCATTATCTGAACCTTTCTGTTAAAATATATATATAATTTTATTTATTTATTTGCAAGCAGAGAAAGAGAGAAAAAGAGACTAAAAGAGAACACAGGTGTGCCATGGACTCTAACCACTACAAACGAACTCCAGATGCATATGCCACTTTGTGCACCTGGCTTTACATGGGTATTGGGGAATCCAACCCAGGTCATTAGGCTTTGCAGGCAAGCACCTTAACTGCTAATCCATC
>PVHP010035834.1:0-18277 GCA_004024765.1 Zapus hudsonius
ACACACACACACACACACACAAAACTCTGCCGCATGGCCTCTTGAGTCATTCCTGCCACAAAATTATTCCAGATGTTCATAAGGTTTCCTTGGAATGCTGAGGGGGAGGAGGACCTATTCCTCTAACAGTACCTACTGCGGGAATGATCTGCTGCCTTTGCAAGTCCCCCCAAGCTGCCCAGGGTTGGGGTTCAGTTCTCCACTGTCTGCAGAGGAGTTGGAAATGGACATCCCAAGTCCAGTCTCCCCAGCGTGTAAGCACTTCAGATCCAGTTCTCATTTCCCATCAGTCAATGTGTCGGTTTCTTACCTTAACCTCCTGCTTCCATATTTTGTTTCCTCAGGCTTCACAGAATAAGAAATCACCCCAAGAGCCTCTTATTTAGTCATACACAGGGCAAGAGTCTCGCTCTCTGTGAAAGGAGGATTGTGTTCTGGCTGAGGGACCCTTACCTAAAGGGTGGAAGCCCAGGAAGGAGGCATTGATCGCATGTCTTGGGGGGGGGGCAGGAAGGGAATCAAAAGGGGACAGGTTCATTTCCTTCCTTCCCTGAATAGACCAGCAAGGCAGGTTCTAAGTTACAGATACGCAACCATGGGCAATGACACCTTGGGAGATGTTCAGTCTTTATCCTTGGAAATGTGTGATTAAAGAAATATCAGGGCTGGAGAGATGGCTCCGCAGCTGAGGTGCTTGCCTGCAAAGCCTAACAACCTGGACTCAATTCCCCAGAACCCATGTCAAGCCAAAATCACAAAATGGCACGTGTATCTGGAGTCTGTTTGCAGTGGCTTGAGGCCCTGGTGCCCAGCCTCTGTTTCTCTTCTCTCTCCCTCTCTCTCTGCTTGCAAATAAATATTAAACAATAAAATATTTTCTTAAAATAGGAATGTCATGAAAAAGATGATGGAAAAGGGTTTCCTGTCTTCCCTCCTTCTATTTCCCATCCCCTCCCCTCTCTTCCTCCTGCTTCTCCTCTTCTTTCTCTTCCTCTTCTTCCTCCCCTCCTCCTCCTCCTCCTCATCTGTCTTCTCCTCTTTGTTCAGTGGGATCTTGCCATTTAGTCCAAGCTGCCCTCAAAATCACGATCCTCTTGCCTCCGTCTTCCAAATGCTGAGATTACAAACCTGCACCATCATGCCCAGCAAGATTATTCTTTTGAAAAGAAAGTATGAGGGCTGGAGAGATTTCTCAGTGGTTAAGGCATTTGCCTTCAAAGCCTAACAACCTGAGTTCAATTCCCCAGGACCCAGGCAAAGCCAGATGCGCAGAGTGGTACATGCATCTGAAGTATGTTTGCAATGCCTGGAGGCCCTAGAGCACCCGTTCTCTCTTGTCTGTCTCTCCTGTCCCTCTCTGCTTGCAAATAAATCAATAAAAATATTGAAAAGAAAACATAGCCGGGCGTGGTGGCGCACGTCTTTAGTCCCAGCACTTGGGAGGCAGAGGAAGGAGGATTGCTGTGAGTTTAAGGCCAACCTGATACTACATTGAGACTACATAGTGAACTACATAGGTCAGCCTGGGCTAGAGCAAAATAAAATCCTACCTTGAAAAACCAAAAAACAAACGAACAGACAAACACCATTATGGTGTGTATATGATTAGCTGAAAAGAGGGAAGTGATACATTGCTGTCAGGATGAGTGTCAAAGAATAAAGTCTTGGAACAACCCGGGGAATGTGTGAACGGTCTGGGGATGTTTTGGAAAGTGACTTCCTGGACACATAAGTCCAAGAGCTCAGGGGAAACTCCTGATGGGGTTATCCAGTCCCAAAGGTTATAAAATGAGCTTCATTTGAGTGAGGATATTTATCACCAGAATTGGCTGGAGTTGATTAGTTTTATAAATCAGCTTCATTTAAGGAATAATTTACAAACAATAGAAGTCACCTGAGGGAACAAGGAATTGTTGCTCAGTGGGTACACAGTTTCTGTTGAGGATGATGCAAGAGTCCTAGAAATAGACAGAAATGATGGTTGCACAACATGGTTGGTGTAATTAATGCCACTTACACCCTTCGTGGCTAAAACGGCATACTGCGCTCTGTATTCTACCATAATAAAAATGTCACCAGTTAATCAACATTTAAAGAAATTTCTCACTCTCCCCAATTTTCTTGGTTTCTCCTGGGGTCAGTCACATTTCCTATTTCCTATATTTGGAAAGTAATTGCCACTATCATCTTTCATTTTCTAGGATTTCATGGAAACCTAAATTATACAAGTCTTTTATATTTGTGGCCTCTTTCACTGATTAATTCACTTTAAATTTTTTAAAATTTATTTATTTGCATGTTGTATGTGTTCATGCATGTGCATGCCCTGGCTTCTTACCACTGCAAATGTCTGTATTATATGCATGGCTTGGGAGTTAAGCCTGGACTGTCTGGCTTTGCAAGCAAGTGTCGTTAACTACTGGGCTATCTTCCCAGCCCCTTGCAATCCTTTCTACAATAATTCATATTGTTATGTGACTCTATGCTTCAGGACTATCTTTGTTCTCAACTATTACTTTTAGGATGCTTGTAGCTGGGCGTGGTGGCGCATGCCTTTAATCCCAGCACTCGGGAGGCAGAGGTATGAGGATCACCATGAGTTCAAGGCCACCCTGAGACTACAGAGTGAATTCCAGGTCAGCCTGGGCTAGAGCGAGACCCTACCTCAAAAAACCGAAAAAAAAAAAAAAAAGGATGCTTGTATGATAATGCCCCGGCAGACAGTGCCTCCCTCTGGAACAAAGGTCCATGTTTCTTGATATCTCTTAGGAAAGTGCTCCAGTTCCTGAACACCTGACAACAAGGAGAACGATGAAGTAGATAGATCTTGCTGTTTGAGTCTCCCAACAAACCCATTAACAATCAATCACTGCTTATACAATAAAGGCTCCAAAAATCCCTCAAAGGACTGGGTTCAGAGAGTCTCCAGATAGCTGAGCACATGGATATTTCTGGAGGAGGAGAGTTCAGAGAGTTCCTCTCCTATGCTTTATCCTACAGATCTATACATCAGCATTCTTTAACCAATACACGAAAACGTGTCTCTGAATTTTCAGCAAATTCATTGAACCAAGGAGGGGGTTGTGAGAACCCCAGTTAATTGTCAATGAACATGGACAAAACAACCTGCAAATTGTATCTAGGGGTGAAGGGACAGGCATCTTGGGAACTGAGCTGTCAACCTGTGAGACTTGACACTATTTCCAGGTAGAGTGTCACCACTGAACTGAATTAGCAGACATCCAGGGCATCTGCTTCAGAACTGTTTGGTATACATGTGCTAAAGCCCCACACACCTGGTGGGAGAGATCTTTCTATGCAGATGGGTGTGCTGTGAGGTTAAAGAAAAAAACAGGCATTTTTCTTTTCCCCAACAGTCCTCAGACCCCGAGACACAGGAAAAAGGCTTTTGGATACTGTTTATTTTTCTGAAGGAGAATGCCCTATGGAGACTTTCCCAAACTCTTGTAAAGGCCTTGAGTTTAACTGACCCCTGGCTCTGTCACCCTCTGCCAGATGGCTCTGATAAGTGTCTTATCAGTAAGAACTGTGAATGGCCCCAGTTTCCACACAAAATATCTCTAACATTTCCAGATATCTTCACACATTCCTACTGGTAACAGATGATATCCAACTGGTAGGGTTGACAAACTAGATAGATTAGACTAATTGCCCTCAGGCCGTCCTTTTAAAAACAAAGATGAAATATTCAAATGGAATTAGAATTTTAAGGTTTACTAGCTGGCCAAGGAGTCATAAGGATGACACTTGTTACCTTCTTCCCTTCATCAATATAGGTCCCACAACAAGGGTAGCCAACATTTTCTTTCCATAGGCATTATATCAGCCCAAAGGAGGATGCTTCCTTTGGAGAACCTAACACTAACCTTTATGCCTTCTGAAAACACAGTGACTTTCAACTTAGCAGTGGTCATAAGAAATCTTCAAGTATCTAAGAGACATGAAAGACTACGAAGCCCTCATAGCTATAGAGATCACTCTCAAAAAAATAATGAAAATATCAAATCAAACCAAAAAAGGCTACTTTTGTGTGGTGGTTAATCTTACACCTGAAGATTAGCCTGACTAGATTTAGACTCATCATGGACACACACCCTTGGGTGTATCTATCAGGGACTTTCCAGAGAAAGGAGAGAGGAAAAGAGAAAAGAAAAAGAAAATGAAAGATATGATGGTTCACTACTAGAACAGGGAGCAAGCTTACATTCCATGAGAAACATTGGGGGGTTTTCTAAGCTTGGGGTTTCTCCCTTGTGATGAAATTCAGTAATTTATAATTGACCTTCTTGAGTCCATTTTTATCAATTCTTTGTTAAAAACAGAATAAGGACCCCAAATTCGGGTTTATACATTTGGGAGACCCACCTGAACCCTAAAATTCTGCATCAACATCATTTAAGAATGGGTCAATATCATAGCCACACACTGCTGGGATGAATCTCCAAACTAGGCACAGTTGATGGGAGGGTTAGGGTTTATTGAAGCCACAGATCCAGGGGACATTCCATAATGGTGAAAGAGGCTGGTTCCCTTTCACAAGTCCAAGCAGAGAGATAAACCCATCACCAACACCACACCTACCCACATCCCCCCCACACACAAGCAAAACAGGCAGGGGAGGATCAGGGGGAGACAGAGATTTCTTTCCCCTTTATAATAGCCTTATGCAGGGGTCTATCAACCCTATCCCAGACTTGTTTTCTCACTATCTCTGGAATTTTCTTCCTGCACTTCCCTCCCAGGAAAGAAAGTTTGTTTCTAGTTTTCCTAGGCCCTCTTACATCCTGCTCCCTACTGAGAGGGCTGCCTTCCTGCAAACAACCTCAGAGACCAACCCAACATCACTATCAACGTCAAGTTGACAACAAAACTTAACCATCACAGTCAACTTCCTCACGATGCTCTTAATAGGGCAAAGCTTTATGACCAATTTAGCTTGATGGAGGGACAAATGACAGACTTGGGTGAGGTTTTCTGTCTGTCACAAGTCTCTTCCTTTTTAAGGCTTGGCCAGGCTCTTTAAATGACCCCTTCTTGTGAGTGGAAATTACCTCAGTGGGTTTCTCCCAGCTCTGCCCCTCACTCTCTTCCTGTGTCATCCGTCTCACCGGTGTCTCTATTTGTTGGCTATTGGGTATCCATTCTCTACCATTCCCTCGCCCCCTTCAGGGTGGGTTCTTGGTAGAAAAAGTAAGCACCATGGGTTTAAGGCCAGCTTGAGAGTACATAGTGATTTCCAGGTCAGCCTGGGTTAGAGCAAGACCCTACCTTGACCCCCCACAAAACAAAACAAAACAACAAAAACCCCCAAGATTTCCCCCATTTTATTCATGATCTCTCAGCAGTGGCTGTCATTCTCTGCACAGTATTGGGCCCATCAACAAGTTATGGATGGTGAAGGAAGGTTAAAAAACAAAAACTGAGTAGAGGGACTGGTTGGAGGGAGGAAGGCATTCAGTGGCAGGGGTGCAGGAGGAGAGGGGACAGGAGAGGCAATGGGAGAGGATTATAATCAAAATACATTATATATATATATGTATGTATGAATCTTCAGACTAGAGAGATGGTTCAGCTCTTAAAGGTGCTGGCTCCCAAAGCCTGACAGCCTGAGTTTAATTCCCAAGTGCCCATATAAAGCCAGATGTACAAAGTGGCACGTATGTCTGGAGTTCCTTGGCAGTGGCAGGGCGCCCTGGAACACCCTTATTCACTCTCTGTCTCTGTCTCTCTCTCTCTCCTCCAAATAAGTAAATAAGAAAAAATATTTTTAAAATTAATAAAAAGTTGCATTGTGTGTGTGTGTGTGTGTGTGTGTGTGTGTGTGTGTGTGTGTGTGTATGGTGCTGGTAATGGGTTTCTCTCTCTTGGACCTGTGAAAGGGAGTCAGCCTTTTTTGGCAATATGGAACTTTCCCTGGATCTGAAGCTTCAATAAATCCTTTTCTCCCATAAACTGCCTGGTTTGGAGATTCATCCCAGCAGCGTATGGCTGACTGCAGCTTCTCTTAAGCTCTATAATACTCTATAATAAAATCTTTCTAAACTTTCAAAAAGAAGAGAAGGCCACAGAGGGAAACATACCCTATTTCTAAATGTAATCTTTGAAGCACCTGAACTCATCTTATTTTCAGCCTGAAAATGAAGCCACCATACAGGATGGCAGAAGAGAGAAGTGATAACAATATTGAATTCCTCAGTTAATTGACGGTAATGCCATCTCTACCCCTGGGCCTCCTACTAAAAAAAGAGGATACAGCTCTTACATCTTAGGTCAGCTTGGGTAGAGTGATTACTTATTAGTAAGTTCTGGGCACCCTTACAGTAAGTACCTTAAGTGAACTTGTGTATCAAAAACTTATTATTCCATACTGGTTATTGAATCCAGAGCCTGGGGCATGCTAATCGTGTGCAGTACCACTGAGCTACATCCCCAGTCCCTTTGTATTTAAGGGTCACAGCCTACCAGGCTTTATTTTCCTTTGTTTTGAATTTAAAGAAACTAAGACACAGGGCTCTTGCTCATATCACACAGTTAGTTCAATGATAAAGCCATGATTCAAGCCCAGATGTGGCTCAGGATACACGAATTAATTCCAATTCCATTACTTCCCACCAGGCTGCCACTTGAAGCCCAAAGTGTTTCAGCTGAAACTAGCTACAAGGCTCAAGGCTGTAGCAAAGAGACCCTCCTCATCCCCAGAGTTCATATCTGCATGCTGGTCCCCTCTCCTATGTCCAGCCCTAGGATAGGAGGTTAAAACAGTGATATCAAATTCCTTGTCCCACTTAAAGACCTAGGAACGGGGATGGGCAAAGGTTAAGGTGTGGATGTATATTTCATAGTCTGTGTATTTTAAGTATCTTGAAATAAAGAATCTTTTCAAAGGGAGTCTATCATGTGGGTCAAATCCTACTCTTCTAGAGAGACCCTTTGCTGTTACCATCTGGCTGGTGGCAGATGTTTTTTTTTTTAATGTTTTATTTATTTATTTGCATGCAGGGAGAGAGAAAGAGAGAGAGAGAGAGAGAGAGAGAGAGAGAGAGAGAGAGAGAGAGAGAGTACGTTAGGGCCTCTCTGTGCATCTGGCATTGCGTGGGTACTAGGGAATCGGACTAGGGTCCTCAGGCTTTGCAGGCAAGCGGCTTAACCACTGAGCCATCTCTCCAGTCCAGCCTGAAGCTTTTTTTTTTTTTTTTTTTTTTTTTGGTTTTTCGAGGTAGGGTCTCCCTCTAGCCCAGGCTGACCTGGAATTCACTATGTAGTCTCAGGATGGCCTTGAACTCATGGTGATCCTCCTACCTCTGCCTCCCAAGTGCTGGGATTAAAGGCGTGCGCCACCACGCCTGGCTAGCTAGAAGCTTTAATACATGTCCTGTTGCTGTTGAGGAAATAAACAGCTCCTCAAGCCTGTCTCAGGAAATTTTATATCTATCTATCTGTCAATCTATCTGTATCTATATCTTAATCTTAAAACTATCTCATCTGATTTATATAATCATAGAGAATTCTGAGTTCTATACTTTGTCATGCAGCATATTTTCGTCCCTTAATAATTAGCATAGTTGGGGGCTGGAGAGATAGCTCAGCAGTTAAGGCGCTTGCTTGCAATGCCTGATGTCCCGAGTTCATTTCCCCAGTACCCATGTAAAAGCCAGATGCACAAAGTGGCGCATACACCTGGAGTTTGTTTGCAGAGGTAGGAGGTCCTGGAGAATTCATCCTCTCTCAAATAAGAAAATAAATAATTTAAAAACACTCAGCAGAGTTACCCTAATGTTATATGAGAAGGGAGTGGGCAAGGCAAGTCCAACCCCTGCCCTTTATCCTGGGAAGTCCTTTCCTTTCTCCTCATTGAGAAATCTTGTCTGCTGATCACATTCTACCCAACCTGTGATTGAGAGAAAAATCGGACTTTGCATAGGAACCAACCTTCCCTGTCAACTCTCTTATCTCTCACTTTTACCACAACTACCAACAAATTGTCAGGATTTTTAAAGAGAATTAAAACTGCTAGGGGAAAGGTAAAAGACACTCTAAAAGTGGGGCAGAGGGTATCGGTGGGTGGCTCTGTTTGATCAAGTCAGGCGGGTTCTATTGCTTCACTGCTGGACAGCATTCTTCCAATACTGATCTGTTGAGGTCACTTCATAAGAAGGAAGAATAGAAATAACATTGGTTAACTTGTTTCTAGAGTGTTCTGACCTGAAGGAATAATATATTCAATGAAATGGAGATGGAAAAACTTCACATTTGAGAGGTTCTAAAATGTTTGAGGCTCTCCTTAAAAATCTCAGCATGGAAGACTTACTTGATTTTGTTTTACCTCCCACATCTTTAGTATCATAAACACTCAAAGCTTTCTTTTTTAATAGTTTAATTATTTGCAAGCAGAGAGACAGAGAGAGAAAGAGAGAAAGAGAGAGAGAATGGGTATAACAGGGTCTCCAGCCCCTGCAAACAAACTCCAGATGTATGAACCACTTTCTGCATCTGGCTTTCCATGGGTACTGGGAAATTGAACCAGGGTCCTTAGGCTTTGCAGGCAAGTGCCTTAACCACTGAACCATCTCTCCAGCCCCTCAAATCTTCCTTTTGAACATCTCTGAAATGAAGCAGATGGCCCAAACTTAACTGTATTTAAATCCCCCCCAAATTTAAAAAGTCTCTTTCTAAGATAAAGTTCAGAGCTTTGAGAGGTCTCACTTTAATGTGGTTTGTTAAAGAAGAGAAACTCCAAGGAGGGTTGCGATTGGTCTCTGTGTGCATGCTGGGAGAAATCATTTACTTTATGTTTAAAAATGGAATATTTTTCTCTAGACAAAAAAGAGAGAAAGGTGGTAATGGAAATGAGGAGTTTGGAGAAACGATAATTATGAAAGGTTGTATCAGAACGTTCTCTCTGAGAGTCCTGGTTTCTTCATGAGGTTGTTCAGTAGTAAAGAGATAGGATGACGTGTTTATCTCTTGGAAATAAAATATCGCCTCACATCTTATAGGGAAGTGTTCATTTTGTGATTTCTACAATAGAATTATTTATTTATTTAGTTTTAAATTTTTTTTTGTTTTGTTTTTTGGTTTTTCGAGGTAGGGTCTCACTCTAGTCCAGGCTGACCTGGAATTCACTATGTAGTCTCAGGGTGGCCTTGAACTCAAGGCAATCCTCCTACCTCTGCCTCCCGAGTGCTGGGATTAAAGGCGTGCGCCACCAAGCCCGGCTTAATAGAATTATTTTTATTATGATTTACTATATGGTCTTTATTTCCCTAGTTTGGAAAACAATTTATGAACCAGGCAGAGTGGCATATGCCTGTAATCCCAGCACTCAAGAGGTAGGAAAAAAAAATACAAGTTCAAGTCCAGCCAAAGCTACATAGCAAGACCTTGTCTCAAAAATATAAGTAAATTAGCCAGGCGTGGTGGCGCATGTCTTTAATCCCAGCACTTGGGAGGCAGAGGTAGGAGGATCACCATGAGTTCAAGGCCAGCCTGAGACTACATAGTGAATTCCAGGTCAGCCTGGGCTAGAGTGAGACCTCAAAAAAACAAAACAAAAAAAAAAAAAAAAGAAAGAAAGAAAGAAGATTTTCAAGTAACTTACCAAACACTTTTGGGCTGGAGAGATGGCTCAGAGGTTAAGGTGCTTGCTTGCAAAACAATGCTCTGAGTTCAATTCCCCAGTGCCCATGTCAAGACATACCCAAAGTGGCGCATATGTCTCTCTCTCTCTCTCTCTCTCCTTCACTCTCTCTGCTTGCAAATAAATAAATAAAAATATTTAAAACAAGCCTAGTGGAAAAATATTATTTATTTATTTGCAGAGAGAGAGAGAGAGAGAGGGAGGGAGAGAGAGAGAGAGAGAGAGAGAGAGCATGAGAATGGGCACACCAGGGACCCTAGCTGCTCCAATGAACTCCAGATGCATGCACCACTTTGTACATCTGGTTTTATGTGGGTACTGGGGAATCAAACATGGGTCCTTAGGATCTGCAGGCAAGCACTTTAACTGCTGAGCCATCTCTCCAGCCCCCTATTTTATCAATTTTACGAGAAGGATATTGACACTCCTCCTATCATTGTAGATTTGTCTATTTCTCCTTTCACTGCTGTCAAGTTTGGCTTCACTTCTAGCTGTTACGTTGGTGTGTGTGCTTGTCTGATGGGTATGAAAAGAGGCCTTGATAAAATAAAAGCAAGGACTTTGTCCCATGGGGTGACAAGCTGAAACAGCTGTGCCAGGTACAGCCAGCACAAAGGTCCTCCTTGCTTCACTGGGTAAGTCACCGCTCAGCACACAGAACCTTGACCACACGGTTTTCAGGCTGAGACGGAAATCTGTGTTGGTTGAAGGATGTTGCTTACTGTCACGAGTATCTTCAAATGGGGTCTCTGCCAGTGTTCTCAGTCAAGACTTCTCCACATGAACTTTCATATGTGGACTGGGGAATGGGGAGATGGCCATGAGTTCAAGGCCAGCCTGAGACTGCAGAGTGAATTCCAGGTCAGCCTGAGCTAGAGCGAGACCTACCTCAAAAAAAAAGAGAGAGAGAGAGACAGAGACAGAGAGCATTGGCGTACCAGGGCCTCTTGCTGCTGCAAACAAACTCCAGATGCATGCATCACTTTGTGCATCTGGCTTTACATGGGTACTGAGGAATTGAACCCGTGCCAGCAGGTTTTGTCAGCAAGCTCCTTTAACCACATACTTGTGCAGGATGTACACTAACCACTGAGCATCTCTCCAGGCTAGCACGTTTATAATACAAACTCATATATATATATATATATATATATATATATATATATATATATATATATATATATATATATATATATATATATACATATATCATGCCATCCTTCATGACTTTTTTGTGTTGTCATACATGAGAAAGACACTGCATTCATACACCAACTATCCTTATAAAACCCTTTTCTTAGGCTCTAGAGTAGTTTTTTTACACACTTATTTATTGTCAATAATAATTATCAGTATCAATGATCAAGTCTTATGATGGTACCCCCATTTCCTTCCTCCCTGTCCCAACCCACTGGGGGCCCTCCTCAGTGGGATTGCTCTCCAGTCCAAGCGACAGGGGGTTGGTTATGAATTGTACACAAAGTAGCCAGTTTTTTTCTTTGTGTGTTGTTGCTGAGGTGGACAATGACTCTGGATATTCTCCCCACCATGGCTCTTACACTCTTTCTATCCCCTCTGCTGCTCAGTTCCCTGAGTCAAGGTGGGTGAATTTTAAGTTGAGATCTTATGAGTCTCTGGATTTCTGCTTTGGACTGTGTTGGGTATCCTTGGTGTCTGTCTCCATTACCCTTTCATAAGTTATCTGACTTACTGTGGAAGTAGTTCTCATGCTCCTCAAAGGTTTTGTTCAGCCCAATATGGTAAGTTGGGAGTGGTTCATCTCCTCCCGGGTGTCAGCCATCATCCCATGTCCTGTTGGTGGAGTTGGGTTGTCCATGGTTCTCACCGCCTTTTGAAACATAAAAACAGAATCTCTAATGGAGAGTGAGATCAGTATGGATTAAATGAGACAAACCTTGTTGATTTTGTGAGATTCTTATGTGTATAGCCTTTCTACATATCTCTGATTAGTGGGTGTTTCCCTTGGAGTCCAGGTTCTTGATCTCCATAAGAGATTACCATGGATCCCAGTTCCAGTTAAGGATTCTTGCCACTGAGTGGATTTCTTAGCCAATCAGCAAGCTGTTGATTACCCACCTAGGTTTAGTGCCACTATAGCATGGATGAGCACTTCTTGGCTTGCTGGTTTTAGCAGTATCCTCACCGCTCTTGTGACATCAGTTAGTGTATCAGTTGTATATCAGTGGCCTCTGCTTTCTCCGAATATTATTGGCCAGTTTCCCCTGGCAGCTCATGTAATGCCTTCCAGCACTACACAGGCTACCATCTGGGAGCTTGTTACCTTTCTGAATCCAACAGGGTCTCTCAGTATTGTGTGATGACAGCCTGTGGTATCTTCAGCAATAGGGTCTTCCCTTTTGCCTAGGCCAGCTATTTAAGAGTCAGGCTCTAGAATATTCTTTAGACAATGAGTTTAAACTAAACAGTATTTGTATTGAAGAAAAACAAATCCTGGCTGGTAGAAGTTGAGGGCCTTGATGTTTAGCTTCAGCGGCACTTCCCCTAACCTGACCTAGAAGAACCTGTCTCAGTAAGGGCCTCATTGGACTAAGAGGAACGCCATCTCCAACAACTCAAGTCCTCCTGACCTGCTCTTCTGGCTATACCATGATCAATGCCTCAGCCTCACACAGCTCTGCCAGGGTATCTCTGGCACAGACCTAAGCAACTGCCCTGGGGACCTGCTCCCTGAGGTAGGTAAGTCTCCAAGTGGAAGTGCTGATCAAACCTGACCCAATTTATCTATAAATGCTTTCCACTTTCTTCTCTTGAGTGCATTGTGTTGAGGTGTGTTTCAGAATGATCCTCCAAAGATTTTTAAAAAATATTTTTATTCATTTACTTGAGACACACACACAGAAAGAGAGAGAGAGAGAGAGAGAGAGAGAGAGAGAGAGAGAGAGAGAGAGAGTGAGTATGGGACACACCAGGGCCTCCTGCCACTATAAATGGACCCCCCCCCTGCCACTTTGTGTACCTGACTTTACATGGGTATTGGGGAATTTAACCCAGGCTATCAGGCATTGCAAGCAAGCACCTTTAACCATTGAACAATCTCTTCAGTCCCTCCTCCAGAATATTTTTTTGTTTGTTTTTCAAGGTAGGGTCTCGTTCTAGTCCAGGCTGACCTGGAATCCTGGCCTTGATCCTCCTACCTCTGCCTCCCGAGTGCTGGGATTAAAGGCGTGTGTCACCACGCCTGGCTTCCAGAAGATTTTTAAAAAATCTCTTTATTTATTTATTTGCAAGGAGGGAGGGAGAGAGAGAGAGAGAGAGAGAGAGAGAGAGAGAGAGAGAGAGAGAGAGAGGGGGGGGGAGAGAGAGAGAGAGAGAGAATGGGCATGCCAGGGCTTTTAGCCACTGCAAACAAACTCCAGGTGTATGTGCCACTTTGTGCAACTGGCTTTATGTGGGCAGTGGGGAATCACACCCAGGTTGTTAGGCTTTGCAGGCAAGTGCCTTAACTGCTGAGCCATCTCTCCAGCCCCTTCTCCAGAGATTTTTAAAAATCGCTGAGCACTGCAGGAATAACCAGCAAAGAGCAGCAGTGTTTTCTGGGATTGGTTTTCTTCTCCATCTCTTTTTGCTCTCATCTCTTGGTTAACTCTTCCATCAACTCACTACACACTTCCTTGGCTCAGGGTCTACTCACAGGAAACAGGCCAAGCCAATATTCTTCCCAGCCACTGTTTATTCTTTTTTTTTTTTTTTTGGTTTTTCGAGGTAGGGTCTCACTCTAGCCCATGCGGACCTGGAATTCACTCTGTAGTCTCAGGCTGGCCTTGAGCTCACGGCGATCCTCCTACCTCTGCCTCCCGAGTGCTGGGATTAAAGGCGTGAGCCACCACGCCCGGTTAGCCACTGTTTATTCTTATTGTACTTCTCTGGGCTGTGTGTCATTGTTTGATCCAGGTGTCTCCCACAAACAAATGAATGTGCTCTGATTGATAGATCCTCAGCTGATGGCAGTTCGGGAATTAGAACCTCGCTAGAGCTGTGTTGTTGGGGGGCAGGCTTATGGGGTTATAAACCAGCTTTCCCTTGCCAGTGTTTGGCACACCTTCCTGCTATTGTTTGCAGTGCTGTGGCGCAGGTGATGTCCACCCCTCTCCTCATGCCATCATTTTCCCTACCAGGATGGAGTCTCCCCTCAAGTCAATAAGCCAAATAAACCCATTCCTCCACAAGCCACTTTTGTTTGGGTTCTTTCTGCGCAGCAACTAGAAAGCTGACTGCAACACTGTGTTTTGTATGTATCTCAAACTGAAAAACAAGGACATTGTGCATTGGAAATTCATGAATATCCTATCAGGACACAGGAAGTTCCAGTTGGTGGCTGTATCTGGGGCTCATACTGAACAACAGGGCTTCAGAAACTCAGGGTTTCTAGCCCCAGTTGCCACGACCATTCAGGCTTGTTCCTTGGTCCCTCAGAGCTATTTATGTCCCTACTGGCTGATGAGCCCTGGGGCCTGCAGAGCCTCTGCGTGATTGTTTCCCTTGGAACCTAACTGCTTCTGCAACGAGTCCTCTTCTGTCTCTCCTTGATCTTAGTTCCTTGGGGCAGGGTCTCTCACTGAACCTGGAGCGGTCTATTCCTCAGTGAGACTGGCTGATCAGTGAGCTCCAGCCTTTCTGCTGTCTCCACTGCCCCCAGTGCTTGGAGTTATAGGCATGTGCAGTCAGGCCTGGCTTTTGACATAGGTCCTGGAATCACATTCAGATCCTCATGCTTGGATGTAAGGCTCTCACCCACTGAGATGTATCTACAACTCCTCAAGAGGTCTCATAATAAACATTTGAATTAAAAAAATATATCAAGCTATTATGCCATCCCATAGTGTCTCACTCTAGCCCAGGCTGACCTGGAACTCACTCTAGTTACAGGGTAGCCTCAGACTCACAGTGATCCTCCTAGCTCTGCCTCCTGAATGTTGGGATTAAAGCTGTGTACCACCATGCCCAGCTCCCATACCACTTTTTAAATTCATGGCAATGTTTATAAAATTTACCATTTTAACAATTTTTAAATTTACACTTCAGTGATAGTAGGTTCATTTATACTTTTCTGTAGCCATGATCAAAATCATCTTCAGGGCTTTTTCATGACCCAAACAGAAATTCTTGCTAAACAATTATGTTCCTTTTCCTTCACCCTTGGTGTTGTTCCTGACTTTGCTGAGTTATCATATTCCTGGGGTAGCATCAGTCTGTCTTCACCCTTCTTGTTTTTGGTCGTTGCCTGTGGATTCTCCATTCAGCACCTAAAAGGAATTTAGTGAATAACACTAGTTGTTTGGGGTTGGTTTTCTCATCAGGTGAGGAGCTAGCTAAGCTCTTTCATTTGAAAAGTATCTTAGCTAAAGAGTTCTGGATTGAAAAAGATGAGGGAAATGAACAGGTATTATACATTTTTATTTTTCAAATAAAGACACCAGAAAATTCAAATAACTTACTGATTGTCCAGAATGACCAAGTCCAATTGAGGAGGAGTTATTTTTCATTCGTTCCCATCAGCCCCTACCTATTGTCTGCGTGCCAGTTGGGGGACCACATTTTCACACAGTGGATCACTACTTCCTGTGAGGTTGCCAGGACCTAAGATTTTAAAAAGGCAGAGACCTTCTTTGCAGGGACCTGCCATCTTAAAGTCTCCCAGTGCAACCATTTGGACAGGTCAGTTTACAACTCTCCTTGTCCTCCCTACTCAGACAGCAGACTCGTGTAGGAGGAAGACAATGAAACTGCCCTTAGATGGGGTTGATCAGTGACTCAGTGATATGAAACGGAGAAACAGGAACAGCCTGTAATCCACACCACTGTAAAAGAAATGGTGCGTTTCTTTAAAACAGCCAGATCTTTGTGGGCACCTAGCACATCCTTTGACGAAGAAGTAGAAGGTACAGACAGATTTGGGGAAAATGCATCTTTGGTTTTTAAAACTCATTTGGTTTTCTGTGCCCAATGACTGACTTTAAGGAAGCAGAGAAGTGAGAAGGCTGTTTCTTGCTAAGCGATAAGCAGGCTGTGGGGGAGGTGCTTGGGTAACTACTTGTATAGTTTTGTTGTTTTTTTTCAAGTAGGTATTTTGCTTGGCACATGATCGCCCTTGTGGGAAATGGCTGTTCCTACTGGCCCTTGCATAATCCTTCCTCTCAAACAAGCCCTTTTCCTCTCCTCTTAAATCTCAGTTCTAGCAGCCCATGGTCTATTCAAATCTTATTTTTTCCTTAAGGTAGGGTCTCGCTCTAGCCCAGGGTGACCTGGAATTCACTATATAGTCTCAGGGTGGCCTCAAACTCACAGTGATCCTCCTGCCTCTGCCTCCTTAGTGTTGGGGTTAAAAGCAGGTGTCACCATGACCAGCCTATTCAAATCCTTTATATCCCTTAAGATATAGAGCTAGAGTCACAAGGTTTACTAAGAGCCCTTGTCCAACCTGTGGGGATTTCTTTATCCTTACAGTATAAAGAATTTAGTCTCCTGTAGTTCTCACTTAAAAAAATATAGGGATAGCAGATTTGTGAAGACTTCAGGTGGATTGAAACTTACCTTTTATAAAGCCTATTCTTTATTTAGCCTTAATTTATTCATCTAAAAATGGGGATAATAGGAACCTCATAGGTTAATTTCTATCCAAATACTTGCAACAAGTCAAATGCCCATTAATAGATAAACAGATAAACAAAAATTATATGGGTATGCATACATTTTTTTGGTCAGCCATCCATTAATGAAGTCCTTCTCAGAAGTGCTGGGGATCGAACCCAAGTCCCAGGCATATAAGGCAAGTGCTCTACCACTGAGTCCTATCCAAAGCTCCACCTTATTACCAAGGGATGCCCTTGTTTAAAAAAAATTAAATTAGGGCTGGAGAGATGGCTCAGCAGTTAAGGCACTTGCCTGTAAAGCCTAAAGACCTGAGTTTGATTCCCCAGTACCCACATAAAGCCAGATGCACCAAGTGGTGCATGCATCTGGAGTTGTTTGCAGTCACTGGAGGCCCTGGTGCACCCATTGTCTCTCTGCTTGAAAATCAATTTAAAAAATGAAATTATGACATATGTACAACATGGATGAACCTTAATTATATTATGCTGAGTGAAATGAACCAGACACAAATGGACACCGATTCTCTGATGCCTCTGTGTATCTGGAAGAGTCAAGGGCACAGAGGGTAGCAGACTCTAAGAAAGAAAGGGAGTTACTGTTGAAGAAGTTCAGAGTTTCCATATTCTAAACCAGGTGTGGTGGAGTGGGCCTGGATTCCTACTACTCAGGAGGCTGAGGCAGGAGGATTGCAAATATGGGGCTATCTTTAACCAAAGATGAACTCACTTTAACATAGTGAGTTCAAGGCCAGCCTCAATTACATAGTCAGGTCTTATCTTAAGCAAAACGGTCATGGTCACATAATGTGAACATACCTAATGTCATTGAACTGTACATCTAAAAGCAGCACATTTTATGGATTTCCACCACAATAGAAATATCTGTGAAGTGTTTGTAACAGGATCTGATCCACAGTAGATTATGTGTTGTTTGTTGTATGTCTTTAATTGTTGCCTAATTCCGCCCTTTCACTCTTGGATTTTTATTTAGCGTTCAGTTGGATGTCATCTCTCCAACTTCAAGGCAAGGGCTGTATCATGACTTGGCTTGTCCTTCATTGACCTGCCAATGTACCTTGTAGTCGGCTGGACTCTGTAAATCATTGACCAGAAAGTGCAGATTCCAAGTAACCTGTTTATAATAGCATGACCCAGGCTTTCACTTCAGTGGATTTGGCCCCAGTTTTTTCTCTGTGGGAGGCTGCTGGCATGGTGGTTGAGAGTCAGGACTTAAGAGTCAAACCGACCTGGTTTTGCGGTTTGTCACTACCTTTGAGGAAGTCACTCAGTCTGTTCCAGCTGCTAAGCACTTGTCCCTAGGATAAACCAAGTCTAATTTCCTCTGGTTGCCATGAGTGAAATAAAATAATAAATGCTGAGAACACGGCCCATCTGGGAGGGCTCAGAATGGTAGTTAATGTAAGCATTCCTCTACAGTAACAACTTGTATGTATGTCGTGTAGTATGTTTGATTTGGTGTGTGTATATATAGTGTATGCACATGTGCAGAGACCAGAGGAGAATGTCGGGTATCCTCCATGATCTCTCATTTGCTTTCTTTTCTGGAACAAAACATGTCTCTTTCGGAACCTGGATCTGTTGTTTTCAGTCCTCCAGCTGACCAGTGAGCTCCAGTGGCTCACCTGCTTCTGCCCACTCCCTTCCCCCACTGGACTGGAATGACAGGAGTACATGGCCATCTTTGACCTTTTACACGGGAGCTAGCAATCAAACAGGCTCTCTCAGGCCCTCGTGCTTAGCAGGCAAATGTTTTTACCTGCTCAGTCATCTCCCAAGCCAAGTGTGTATGTATATATCTCCTAAGAACACTGCTTTACACACACACACACACAATGTATGTATCTCCTAAGAACACTGATTTACACACACACACACACACAATGTATGTATCTCCTAAGAACACTGCTTTACACACACACACAAAATGTATGTATCTCCTAAGAACACTGCTTTACACACACACACA
>PVHP010035835.1:0-18264 GCA_004024765.1 Zapus hudsonius
ACACACACACATACACACTCAAATAAATTAATTGAAATAAATTTATTTTATTAGTTAAAGCACACTAATATTTTCAATCCGTGAATTAATAAAATTAATAAAAGTCTATTCAAACTTAGGACAGACATTTTCTGCCCGATCTCATTGACTTTTAGCCAGAATAGTCTTATACAAAAATATTATTTATTTCTACATGTAGCAGAGATGAGAAAGAAAAAGATACCACAATTTTTGATCAGAAGAGTTGTAGTTCAAGGTTAGCACATTATGGCTTATCATATAGGGCACAAGCTTCATGGGGTGCAAGCCTACAGACAAAACCCTAGAGATGATTAATGTGGATCACCTGCTACACCAGCAATTTCTCATAGCTCCAGCTTGCAACTCTGCTGAGTCGTTGCAATTATCCCAGTGGGTGATAAATCACAAGAGTAATTAAAATTCCCCCTCAGAGTTCAGTAGACGTCTTATATTCAACCCCACATCCAATTATCTGGAAGAAATTTTAGGATCAGAAAAAAATGTTGCAAAACAACTCATCTGAACCCTTATATGTGACTTTGATTTTGTTTCCTGCCTCCTTTTTTCATGTCCTGTTTCAAGAATATGACATACAGTGAAGTTTGGCACCGGATGGTAAACTTACTCCTTTAAGCATACTCCTTTAAACTAGAATATACTATTTGATCCGATCATCAGACTTCTAATTGAGCCCAATGTCACCTGAGTCACAAGGCATTAAAGGAGAGATGAAGACCAGGACTGGGGGACCTTAGGATATTTGGTATAGCAATGTCTATGACGTGAGACTATGGGGGATGGGAATTCTAAAAAAAAGGGCAATACCCTGCAATTCTGTCTTCTTTTCTGTTTTAACCTTACCACCTTTTTGTGTCTTCCTAGTTTTTCCTACAAGCACTCTAAAACTCCCCAAATTGTATGCTTCTCCCCATGAAGAGACCATTTGTCTCATGTTTCTTTTGTGAGTACAAATTCTTCTTTTTTTACTTTGGGGATTGGTGAATTTTATTTATGAATTTATTTTTCTAATGTATTGATTTACTAAGTTTCAGGCATTTTCTGTTTTCAATTTTCTTTGTTAAGAATTGCTTGGGAGTATTGGGGCAAAAAAGAAATGTAGAAAGAGGTTGTATCTATAGTGTGTGAAGAATTTGCCTAAGAACATATGATTGAATTTCATCATTTTCGAGAGAGAGAGAGAGAGAGAGAGAGAGAGAGAGAGAGAGAGAGAGAGAAATGAGGAAGAGAAAGATCAATACCCACTAGAACAAGCTATACCACGGACCAAGAAGAAAATCATGTGGACACTTGAGTGCTATATGGAAAGAAGGATTTTTCATGAGCCTGAGAGTTAGGGAATTTGCTGGGTCTAACCTTACTGTATCTCTGTTTTATTTTGTCTATCATTGGTTCACTGTTTGATAAGTCATCATTTAACTTCCTGTCCCATATCTGTGTCTATCTGCTTACTGCCCTCTCCAAACAAATGAGGAAAAATAAGGGAAATCTTTTATCATTCCAGAGTTTCACTTTAAGAATTGTGAAAAGATCTATTAAATTATAAAAAATAAATAAAGAAGTGCTCTTTGAGTTACTGAAGTGATGTATTTATAGAAAGTGCCTGGTCATGTTTATTTTTGTTTGCTTGTTTTTGTTTTTTTTTTACTATAAAACATGCTGCATTGACATAAACACCCGAATAATTTAGCAAAATGTTATTTCTGTGCATTTCTGGAATATTTTTAGGTACTTCAAGCTCCTTTTTTCTTTTTGTTCTGTGTCCTGTCTCTTTCTACTTTGTCTAATTTTGGGTTTGCATTTAAGATTCTCATAAGAAATTTCTTTCCACTTTGTAATTTAACTTATCTAGGTCAATTAAACACTCTCAGTATTTGAAACAAAATTAGAGGTCCTCCAATGTTGAGAAAAGCAAAAGACAATAGGTAAATCTTTGAAATAATTTATTTTCTGGGTACTGATTATTCATAGATGATATAGCAAGGGTCTTATTTAAGTACCAAAACTTTACTTAGAAAGTTAAAATGGCCCAAACAGCTTGAAATACCCAAATTGAAACAGACGGTTTCTAGGGTGGGTTTTTTTTTTTTTTTCAATCTCTTCTAAATAACTCATCTCTGAAATTCATCTGCCCATCTTATGTTCACTTTCTAGTTCTAAGGGCAAGTTCACTGCTTGAGTCAGAATGAAGAAAATCACCTATGGGACTGAAGTTTTCTGCTCCTGGATGGGAGCATTGTGCTTTAGGGGGCACCGTGTGCCAGGGCAGGCACTAAAAAGCTAGTTTGTTAAATGGCTTCTGGTGCTGTGTTAATTTGTGCCATACCAAGAGCTGTTGATCTCAGAACACGTCATGGTTCAAGAGGGTATGGGATGGTATGATACATCAGGATTTGTTCTCTTTAGGGTCTAATATGGGGGAGCAGGAGGAGGGAAAGAGAACATCAGAGTGATTCTTAGTAATTATTTTTTGTAATTACCTTTGAGGTATATATTTCATAAATTCACTTGTATTTTTAAACCTTTTCAAGTATTGCTTCATGTTTTAAGTCCTGTTTTGTTTTTAGGTCCTGTTTTGGTCTCCCATGCTACAATATAATTATTTATTTTTATGAGTTTGCCTTATATGGGAATATATGCCATATATAATTAAAATAATAATCTTTTTATTAGTAAAGGTATCACTTATTCAATAACAATAATTCCTTAATTAGTATTCTTGTGGCAAATAATAGAGCATCTGAGAATGCATATGAGAGACAATTTCTAATTATTGCCAGAATTGTTTCTTTTATTTTATGGATTGAGAAATTAGGGTTCATATAGACAAAAAGAAGCACATCTCCAAACCTTCATTTTGACTCCTAATTCAGTGTTATTTTTCTCATGTACATATCCATTCGCAATGTGACAGCAACAGTTTGCTGAGTTCCCTAAGGTAGAATGCTGCAGAAGTTGCTTTGTGTTGCCTATATTTAAGGTAATTAATTCCATGAAAAGGAGTTAATGCACAGTGGAATTAATTAATGCTGACCTGTTTCTGTCTGACTTTTTGCTCATTCATTCACACACTTTGACAGCAGGAAAATTATCTGGCTTATTCTTCTGAAAGGTGTTAGAGTATGTCATCAAGTATGAATGTTGCTTAGTACCTGCTGTGAGCTGAGCTATCACCATAGCAAGTCAGATAAGCCAGGATAGGTCAATGGAGACAGACACCAATGATACCTCACACAACCCCAAGCAGAAGTCCAGAGACAGTTAAGATCTTAACAATAAAGAAGACTTAAAACTCACCTACCATGACTCAGGGAACTGAGCAGAAGAGGGTTCAGAAAGAATATTTGAGCCATCATGGGGGAGCATATCTACCCCCCTCAGCAACAACACACAAAGGTGGTGGGGGATCTGGTTACCTCTAGAGCAATTCATAACCCACTACCCCTTGGAATGATCCAGTATGCCCATCAAGTAAGATCCCCAGTGGATTAGGGATAGGGAGGAGGAAATTGGCGATCCCATTATAAGATTTGCTCATACAATGTATCTAATTTTGGATAATAAAGATATTTTTTAAAAAGAGCAAAAATTGGGCAGGGGAGACGACTCAGCAGTTAAGGCATTGCCTGCGAAGCAGAAGGACCTGAATTCCATTCCCCAGTACCCACATAAAGCCAGATGCACATGGTGGTGCATGTGTCTAGAATTCTTTTGCAGTACCTGGATGCACTGGTGCACCTATTCTCTCTCTCTCTGTCCCTCCCTCCCTCTTTCTCTTTCTCTCTCTCAAATAAATAGCTTAAGTATTATATTTTAAAAAACAGCAAAACTCTACAACGCCCTATAAGTTTATAAAATCTGATAAAAGTAGATGGGATGAACTCAACATAGTCCCGGATCCTAATGGATTGCAAAATACTATGATGGATGCTATTCAGCACTGTTAGGCCACGATGACTCTATGGATTTACAAAAACTTCAACTAGAGGTATTTCCCCCAAAAGAAGTCCCTTACGCACAAATCAAATAGCCACTGGAATCTATTTTATGTGTAAATCCTTTCTACTTTGTCAATGCAGTGATACAAGCAAGAAAGAAGGCTCTATAGATGTTGAAAATGCAATGAACAGTGCACTGGCATAAAGAATGAGAAAGAAGTCTCCTACACTAACAAGAAAACTCTTATCAACTTCCTTTAAGCTGGTTTTTACCATGAATTTCTCTCGTGTTGTTTCTCCCTTTCCATAGAGCAGTGTTGAGAGTGAGGACAAACTCTTTTCCCAAATCTCTGAACTGATCACCTAGCATTTGTTGTTTTATTTCTCTCCAGCAGTTTCTATTAGAAAGGCTTCCCGGTGGCTCCACAGGAACTGTACAAAATGCAGTTCTGCCACTGTGGGGAAGAGAAGCAGGTTTGAGGCTGTAAAGTGAAGGGAATAAAGGCAATTTCCATATAAATGATACTGTGCAAGCATGCATATCTGTGTGATGCTGGAGCCAGACCTGGCTGGAATCCTAACATTTAAGAGGCAGAAGCAAGAAGATTGCCCCAAGTTCAAGACCAGCTTGTACTACCTAGTAAGGTCCAGTGAGCTAGACCCTATCTCAAAAACTAAAACAAACCAAAAAAAAATCAAAATTATTGCTATAAGTTAGGTATTCATAAATGCCAAACAAGTGAAAACTAGCCATTGTCCTCTGGCTAAAAACAGGTCTTCCTTTGCCAGATGAAGCTAGTAATTTTCCCTAGATGTGAAATCGACTTCAGAGATCACAGGCTACCTGTCCAACATTGAAATGCACACTTTGACTGCCAATCACAAGCCTTCCCTATAGGTATTTGTGTTTAATACTATCAGAAAACAAAGAGCCATAGTCAGTCAAAGCCTGTCCCTAGTTTTGAAAGGACAAGTCTGGTTTTATTTGTTGTTCTTTTCATAAATTGCTATAATCACATTGTGGGAATTTAGAAGAGAGAATCCCCATAATATTGCCACGCTCTTCATTAATCTCTCCCCAGTCGGAGCTTTGCCCTGCCTCCTACAGAGGGAAAATGGGTATTCTTGTTTGATGTTTTCTTAGAACCATGTATGCACTTTTATTTTCTGGTGACTTTTTTCGATTCTGTGCCCCAATACCCTAATAGCAGTTAAGGCTATTTCTTCAGAGAGGGGATTGTGACAGTCAACTCTTCCAGGCAAGTTCCACAGATTCCATGCCTGACCCCTCCCCTTAAGTGGGAGGTGTCTCTAACTAGAGTTCAAACCTTATCCTGAAACTAATTGGTCAGGTATGACCAACCAGCTGTCTCTTTGACTTGCCTGGCCCAGGTCATATAATTCATTGAATCAAAGGCCAGCCCTTCTCTCCCCAACATGGCCTAGCAGAAAGACCTCTGAATTTCCAGGACTGGGATTCTTCCCCACATGAATCTTTCCTTCTCATGATCTTTCCTTCTTCTGCTTGTTTGGCTGACCAGTATAGATTTTGCTAAAACCTCTCCCACATATACTCTCCACACTAGCGGCTGGAGATCTCTTTAACTTCCCATTTTCTTTTGAATAAAGTCTCTGACTATACTTTATCATCTGGTGATCTGTAATTTTAATTCTTTAACTTTATAGACAAGAAATCAGGTACTCGCTAAATTCTGAGGTGCATTGGAATTAGCTGGGCACTCTTTAGATTCTAATCCCCATCTCAACTATTACAATATCAATGGCAATGTTGGAATTTAGGACATAAATGTAATTCTGTTTTCAATGTGGGTAGGCAGTCATTACATGTGGATGTAACTGAAAGAAGGATCCCACCTCCTGTTTTCCTGGTAATATTAGAAAGGGAAACATTTCAATCACCTCCATAGGGAAAAAGTTCCTTGTACTGGATAGAGCCTGAAAACAACTCACCTGGTCAAGAGACTAACCCTCAAATATAGTCATGTAAAGGAAATTGGAGAAATATTTATCCCTTAAAGAAATAATATACTATACTTTCCAAAATCCACCTGCTTTGGGTAGATGGTCACAGAATCGCTGTTAAGCTTGCTCACTTTTCCAACTCAAAAAAAAAAAAAGTTTCCCCTTCATGGAACTCTTGTAGAAATGAGACTTTGAATTTCATCTCCATATACAGATGGGGAGAAATTATTGGTTTTCCTCTTGTTACCAGTTAGGGGTTGTTTTTGTTTTCTCCACTGATTAAAGAATCACATGGCAGAAAAAGGTTTAAAAGTCAAGCAGAGCAAAAATTTATTAAGAAAGGATAGAAGGCAGAGCTCCTGTAAAACAGGAGGGGTCCAATGCGGGTAATTGGCCAGGTTTGTTTTATAGAAAAAATTCTTTTAGGAAAGAAGAGAGATCTAGAGATGAAGACAGGTTTACGGTGAAAGAGACCAAGGGATGTAACTCCTTTAGGGAACAAGAGATATGGAAAAGCCAGATTTCCCCTCACAGTGACATTTCTTGCTTTTACTTCTGGTGCTCTGCCACCTCGAAACTGCCTCACTCGGCTCAGGTGCAGAAAGACTTAGTTAATTGCTATAATAATAGGTAAAGATTATAAGAGCCCAGCCATAATCTGGTTATATAGATAGGGAGGGAAAGATATCTCTCTTTCAAATTCTAGTTACCATAATGGGAAATAGCTTCCGAATCCCTGTCCTGGTTGGAGCATGGCCAGATTGGACAGGGAAATAGAATGTTAGAAGAGACTCTTACAGGTTTGTGCTGACAGAATATTTCAGATATGCCTAATGTGATTAAGGTAAATAATAGTTAACTTTATTTCATTTTAATTAAACTGAATTTATCACCAATAGTAGTATTGGAGAACATAAAAAGAATCAGTGAGATAGATATTTTAAAAATCTCACTGAGTTCAATTTTTGTAAGCCATAAAGTATGAATATAAGTTGGCCAGACAAGTAGAAATCAGAAATCTCTGACATGCACATTTAAGTATTGTAGCAACAGGGATTCTTAAATTAGAGCAGAGCTGTATAATAAAGAATAGCATGTTCAAATTTTAGTTCTAATTAAAAGTACATAACAAGGAAGTTACATTTTGAACCTCAGCTTTCACATGTGTAAAAAGTTAATCAGTAGCACATCCATGGCTTCATTTCTGAAAAGAACTATCATCTATGTGCTATTTGAATGTTTCTGAAGTAATGATAGGGGAGTTTTGGGGGTCTTTGTGAGTGATATAGTAATTTTGGCTCTTGGTTGGGGGTCCAGCTAAGGAGTTAGGATGCCTGATGTTTGCAGCTTTGTAAAACTTCACCTGAGCTCTTGTCTACTGAGTTCTTGCCTCTGGGTTCTTGTCTTGATTTTGATGGATGAAATCCACAGAGTGAAGTTTAGAAAGATTTTATTATTGAGATTAAGAGAAAGAAAGAAGGCAGGAGTGCCTTCCTGATGGCTGTGTCTTTCCCATTGGGGAGACCTGCCTGATATGGATACCTACTGAAAATTTAAGATATAATTAAAACAACCCAAATATAGGGAATCACCATCAGCTGGTGTTTGGTAACCCCCCCAAAAATCCCACTTAACCGCCTGCGGATGATACCCGCAAAGCAAGACCCTTGTGCTTCCTTACAGGAATGTGGGGACCCTAGAGAATGCAAGCTGTCTCCAATGTCTTCTAAAGGTCCAGAATGCAGTCTTCTTTACCAACAGGACTTGAAGCAGCTGCTCCCAGATCTATGCAGCTGGAATGATGCCCTGCCCCCACCGAAGCAGCCACAAGTGAAAAGCAAACTGAGCAAACAGTCCCCAGTGCCTGGTGCCTCTGGGTAAATGGGGGATCCAGAGTGCAAGCACCGTTCCCCACGCTCCCTGTGATCCCTAAGTTATGCTTTTGTTAATCATACAGGAGATATTGAGGACTCCCTTAAAAAGTTCAAACAGAACTTAAGCCAGCAAAGGGGGCTCAAAGAGCAGGATAAAGCCTCCTCAATCTGGTTCATACAGTCTCCATGGCTAGACTAATTGCTTTTAAGTCAATGAGATACAGCTCATGGCATTGAGGGCCCAAATATTATCTCCCCCAAAAGTAATTTTCTCTCAGGATATAAGGGGCCCATTTTGGAGGCTCACTCCTTGTCCTGGGGTATGAGGAGTTCTATTTGGAGCTAATCTCCCCCACAACTATGACAAGTATGAGGTGGTCCCAGGGTGTGTGGCCAAACTCTCCTACATACAAACAAAAAGGGTAACATGTTGGGACCTAGCCTGGCTGAATATCTGTGAGCTAAGTTTTAGAATATAATATGCAGCCAGATGAGATGACTTACACCTTTTGGTCTGAGTCCTGAGCATGGTAACTCATGCCTTTCAATCCTAGCACACCTGTGTCCCCCAGAGGCAGAGGTGATAGAAGTAATGCTAATAGCTTTGTTCCTGCTTCCTGAGCTCCCTTGTGAAAGAGATAAGACTATACAATGCATCCTTGGGTTATATATATGATGGATGTTGGAATAAAAGTTTTGAGATCTGCCTGGACACCTCTCCCTGCCATGTGTATGTGAGTCTCTAGCTGCACATATTCACCTTTCCCCGATGGAGCCCGTCTCCTGCTGGCCAGAGAGGCTTGCTCGCAGGAGGTCAGGGGTCCGTGATGCTCATTACCCAACAAGTGTACAATCAAAAATAGGAGAGTCAACTTAGGACTGACAGTCCTCCCAGCTTCCCAGCAAAGGGAAAGCCAAGGGAAGCATGACCTGGACTCATCCTTGCTGACAGTGATAATGCTGAAGAAGCCACAGTGCTTCTCCCAAACCCCAATTACTCCTTGGAGAGCCATTGATGACACCCAAAAAGACATACTTGTTTAAATCTTGGCTATATACCAGGTCTTAAACACTCAGAGAGAAATTTATAACCAAGGATATATGATAATAACAACTATCAAAAATGGAAAAACAAAACAAGTCTCTAAAACTGGTTAGCTCATATTCTTAATAGTTCTAATCCTATGACTAAATGTCATAAGTCTCCAACCACCAAAATGGTTTGTTAAAAAGTAGGATCTAAAGTAAAATGTATACTGGACAGCTCCCACTGACACTAAAAGGGTATTATGACACCAATCTCTGTCCCTGGCTTCCCCCAGGGAAGATTGGAGGGTGCTTTTTGCAATTTTCCTAGATACAGGAAAAACAAGGTAAACACCTTAACATGCTCAACTAATTTACAAGTTTTAAAATATAGACTAGCAGTATTTTCAATGATATCATCATCTAGTCTGCTTTATTTCATCCATTGGAAAAGATGCTGCTAAGGGAATTCCCCTTAATTCTAAAATTCAAATGATGAGGAAGATGACCATACAAAATCACAGGACTCTAAATGCCCTCACAGCTGCCCAAGGCAACACTTGTGCTGTTATTTAGATTAAACACTGTGTATATCTTTTCTTAATAACTATGTTAATGTATGTCATATGAACTGCTCTACACTGGACACCCTATGTGAAACACACCCCATTTCTGGGGAGATACCCTACGTCCTGCCTCACAACGTGAGACCCGACAAAATCTTGGCAAAGTGATATATTGCTGTCATAGTCAGCCGCATGCCACTGGGATGAATCTTCAAACCAGGCACAATTTGGGGGAGGAAAGTATTTATTGAAACTACAGATTGAGGGGAAGTTCTGTAACAGCAGAAGAGGCTGGCCCTCTTTCACAGCTCTGAACAGAGAAAGAAACTCATCACCTACACCACACACACAATAGCAACAGGCAGGAGGGCCAAGGAGAGAATCTCTTCTGCTTTATATAGCCTTAGGGTGGGTCTTACAACCCTTCCCCAGGCTTAATGGCTTCCTGAGTCCTGGAATTTCCTTCCTGCTCTGCCTACACTAGAAAGGATGTTTACTTCTAGGTTCTTTGAGCTTCTTTACATCCTGCCCCTTCCTGAGAGGCTGTTTTCCTATAAACATCACCAAAGATAATTAAAAAGATCCAAGTTGACAACAAAACCTAACCATCACAATGGCTGATGGATCTCTCTCTTGAGCCTTACTTAGTGACCCTCCCCTCTCTGAGAGATACCCCCAATTGCTGTAACTTCATGTCTTATTCAGCAGGAAATAGATAAGAGAGATTTCTTTGTCCACATTTCCCAACAGCTGTTGGGGTGTCCTCAAGAGAGTGGGAGATATGTGGGAGTTTAGGAGAGAGATCCCACACAATGTTGCCAAGCTCCTCCTTAACCCCTCACCAGTCGGAGCTTTGCCTTGCCTCCTACAGGATCAAAATGGGTATTGTTAATTCTTGTTTCTTAAATATGTATGCACTTTTTTCTGGTGCTTTTTTCAATTCACACCCCAGTGCCCTAGCAGCATTTAGGGTTATTTCTTCAGAGGGAGGGGGGTTGTGACTCAGGCACACTCTATAGACACCCTCCTCTTGAGTGGGAGGTGAGCTAAAACCTAGGCGCTAAACCTGATTGGTCAGTTATGAACCAACCACCTGTCTACCTGACAACCTAGGGCAGCAAATACTGAACAGATAACCCTTGCTCTTTTCCTCACATGGCAGGCCAGCAGAAGGGCCTCTGAAGTTCCGGAGCTTGGATAAAGGCCCCCCACCACAGCCTAATGGCTGTGATGGGTGGTGGTGGGGGCCTCGGGGTTCTTTCCCACATGAACCTTTCCTTCTCATGATGGGAGCACTCTGTTATCTTTGCTTCTTCTGCTTGTTTGGCTGAACAGCCTAAATGCTGTTAAAAGTCTCCACGTTTTCTCCCCACACTGGTGGCTGGAGAACTCTGTAACTCCCCATGTTCCCTTAAATAATAAAGTCTCCCACTATACCTTAATATCTTGTGGTCTACGATTTTAGTTCTTTAACTTTGTACACAAGAATTCTCCTTAAATTTTGGCGAGCACTGGAATTTTTGCTGGCCATAATCTAAATTCTAATCCTCAGCCCACCCCATTACAGATTTTTCAGGGAAATGGAGGGAGGTGGAAAAAATCATTCTAAGCGAGGTTATGCAGACAAAGAAAGACAGTCACCACATATTCCCTCTTATATGAGGTTTCTAACTGGGTCAAGTGAAGATGAGCGCACATGGTATTTAATACCACCAATATGGGCATAAAAGTAGAATGAGACCAGGAAAGAGAAGAAATAGGATGAAAAGAAAGTTGGGGATTCCCAAAAGGTTGGGGAGAGTCAGGATGTCTGGTGTGGGAAGGAAATGGAGGGGTAGAGAGTGGGCAGAGAATTGCACAGAATTTAAGATAGCATTAAGGATTGGTTCCATGGAAACCCTCACTCTGATTAGCACACTACATATCAGAGGGAAGGATTGGCTAAGACTACAAGACATCTAGACAACCGACCTGAGAACGATATTGACAAGTTGATTCCCCCAATGAGTGAAGTCTTATTCCAATAAAAAAAGCCAGATCCAAGTTACCATATGGTGACTTACATTCTCAAGACCCATTTTGCTATACAATAGCTCTGTCTCTTTTCCTTTTTTCCTTCTCTTAAGCTGTACAATAAAAATCTTTCTAAACCCCACCCACTCTGGTCATGGATTTAATTCTTTAATATGATTTGACAAGAAGCTGGAGGCCACATATTTAGTGGAGTTTTTTTTTTGTGTGTGTGTGTGTGACAGGGAGCATGCAGCATGCACCCTACCTCCTATGTTTAAAGCCCAACCATGAACCAAGAATGTCTCAGATATTTTCCAAATCACCCTAATGTCCCAGGTTATTTCCATATTAGGTCTTGAAAAAATTCTCTAATATAATATTAAAATTATTTGTACAAAGTACCATATGATAAGTGACATTATTGGTGGAAATGTAAAAATTTTAAATTTTAATTTAGAAGAGGTTAAAACAAATTTATGTGATATAAAAATTTTGACACTTGGTCACTGCTCATGTATCTGTTAAATTTCCCAAGAAAAGTCCTTTATGTTTTAAGAGGAAAAAAAAAACAGTAAACCTGCCTATAAGTTTAATGAAAGACTAAATTGTTAAATCTATATAGTAATGTTAACACTGGAAGAGATAAAAGCTATTGGTAAGTAACTAAACAGACATTAGCAGAATTGGAGATCAATGGAGTAGAAACCTACCTCCAATCTTCCAATGATATTGACCAGGGCTACAGCACAATTGCTTCTTTATAGAAATTAAACTTCTGTGTGAAAGGAATGAGGATGGAAGCATCTAGACATTTTTTTGTAAGGCCCATTAAGGGAAGGGCCACTTTCTCCTCACTAGAGGAACAAAGTCCATCTTCTTCTCCAGATCTAAGTGGAGACTACTGTCCCCTCCCTTGACAGCCAATCCAATTGATCTGTCACTCACTCACAGGGCCTAGAGAGCACCCTTGACTTACAGACAGGCTAAGGAAGAAGACTCGTGAACTCCTTAGTGAGATGATGTCCATTGTCCACAGAAGCCCCTCTCTCCACAGTCTCTCGCTGCTGCTCTCTGCTGAGCTCACCTGCTTCTCTGAGCTTGAACTCAGTGTAACTTTTTGATTCCTTTGGCTGGTGGTGGACGCCTTAATTATGCTTCCACGGATGAAAGAGGAACATAGAAAAAAGATAGCTTTCTGTGTAGGTGGTCAGCTAGGAACAAAGAACCCAGGGGAACATGGATGCCATGTTGCCTCCCTGACAGAGACAACCCAGGTCTGTTCCAGACTCATTCAACTTGGCTGCAAGTAACTTTTCCAGCAGTGCTTCCTGCCCTCCTTCAAGCTTTCCCAGGCCGGGCTCACCTGGCCAGACTCTTGAGTCCACTGTTCAGTCAGGTCTCTTCTTTATACGCCTGAGCATGATGATGAGACTTATCCTAATTGGATGCTTAACCCATAAATGGGCCTGGCATGGGAATGTAAGTCTCTTGGCTGTTATTCTCCCGTTGCCTGACTCTCCTGATTCTAGCATTGATAACCTCTTCAGTTTCCATCCTGGTTGGGAAGTTCAGGAAGATTTCTTGTCTGGGCACTTTCCTTTTGTGTTTTAGTGTGCTTTCTTGCTTTGTTACATGTATGATCTCTCTATGTAAGCTATGAACTATTTACTTTCATAACCCTTAGCTTTTTCTGACCCCTGTGTGAATGAGAAGGTGAAGGGATCATGCTTTGCATTCCACACATGTGTATGTTCTATCTCCAGAGGCTTCTTCCTTGGAGATTTCTCTGTGAAGGAGATTCTCTCCAATCTCCCCTCCCGTTACCAACTGTGTGAAAGGGAGATTCCCTTCTGGCTCAACCATTTCAGCTTGTCTTCCATCTGGATTCGAAATCTCCCTAATAAACCTCACTATGCATTTTTTACCTTTCTTTACACCAATTGCTTTTAATTCTTTACCAATACTAGTAAGAACTCAAAAGTTGGGGCCCAGAGGCCTGGGATCACTTGTATCTTTGCAGACCTTAATCCCTCCCTGTGAAGGAGATAGGAGATAAATAGCTTCTTTTACGTGGCCTAGTCAGGAACAGGAGCCCAAAAGAAAACCAGAAGGTGTTACTCCACCTACCTTGGCAGAATTGAAACTGGTGTCTGATCCTGTTTTATTCACAATGGCCACAGCACCCCCCTCCCATGCTTCCACAATCTAGCATACTACCTAGGTGGGCTAGTTTTGGGGTATCTCCACTGAATCCCTGAATCAATCAGCTCTTCCCCTTACATACCTGATAACAAAATTTACTTTTAAATGACTGCAAAGGTTTGTCTACACTCTCTCTGCTCTGTGATCTCATCTGTGTGGACACATGTAACTTGGTCTCTATTCACCTCAGCTTTGCTGGGATGGAGAGAGGGCTCCTCTCTGGGCCTGAGTATTTCTCTGCTTGCCTTCCATCCTGGCCATGTTTGGGAGTAACTTCTCACTTTGATGGCATGTGTGATATATAACTCTCTTGACTTACTTTACTTCTCATTTCTTTTCTGAATTTCCTGATCTCTGCTTTGCTGCATTCCCTTTGTTATCCTCCATAATCTCTTAACTCTCTTCTAGGCTTTCATGCTTTACTCCCTTGCTAGCTGTGAATGTTTCCTCTAAGTCATTGTGCATAGACTTCTAGATCCCATCTTCCACGTGTGTGTATGGGGAACTTCTCCAGCCATTTTCACGATACAATTTCCCCTAAATAAACCATGTAAATTATGGTTTCTTAAACTCAGTAATTCATGATTTGTCCTTCTTGGGTCTATTTTTATCAATTCTTTGTTAAAATAAGATAGAGACTCGTAATTGGGTCCATCCCAAATCCCAAAATCCTGTATTAGCTGGACTCAAAAATTCTGTATTGCTGACAGTATAGAACTTTTCCATGTTTTGCTCAAAAACTTTCCTTTGCCTTAATTCTCATCATCTATCACCTAAGTATACTATGGTTGGGAGACAAAGAATTCAACAGTGTGAGAATCCGAAACACTATGACTTCATATCAACCTATCTCTCTCTCTCTATGAATTCACATGGCCAAGAATGAATCAAAACAATCTTTGAACTTAGTATACAATGTGCAGGCTTGGAACAAACACAATGTTAAAAATGAAAGTGAAAATGTAATTGTGAACCCCTGCATGCAATATGAATAAATACTTTGGATTAAATCTCAATGTTTTCTCTTCTTGCCTTTTCTCCATATTTTTCTGTTCAAATTTTCAATAAAAATATGAAAGCTCCTGCTGAGTTTTCCACTAGAAATATTCTACTCATATTTAAACACATCTAATATTCTACTCATATTTAAACACATCTAAAGAGACAAGATCAAGATCCAGAGGACCTATGGAGGAGGTTATCCAGCGGATTGGGGAGGGGAGGGCAGCGGGGAATTGGGGATAACAACTCATTGTTTGCCCACTAAATATTGTAACTCATTATGGACAATAAAAAAATAAATAAATAAACTAGAAAAAAAAGAAATGTTATTTCAGATTTTCTTCTTCTTGATGACTTTTTTGTCTCCCAAGCCCCCAAATAGGTCCCCAGACCAGGAGTTTGGAAAGCAGAAGAGATTTGCTGAGAAAAAGATGAAAAAGCCCATGTGTCGGGGTGAAAAAGCCTATGATTTCAGCGAGTATTCAAGAGGAGAAATGAGAAATGAAAATGTGCTTTTTTGAGATAGAACTCGGGAAAATGGGTAGGCTTTGCAATTAGTGTTCTATTGTCACATCACTGAGGGAGCAACTTCTGTGTGGTGTGTGTCCATTATTTCATCAAGGGGTAACTATTCCTCCCACCTCCTCAGCAGGTCTTTAGGTAAGGGGAGGTTTCTGACCAGGTGAGTGACTGACAGGCTCAGCTGGATTAACTCTTAAGGGTGGGGAGAATATTTTTGATACCCCAAGCCTTCTCCTGTCATATGGCATTATTTATTTATTCATTTATTTTATTAGAAAGAGAGAGAGGGACAGGGAGAGAGAATGGGCATGTTAGAGCCTCCAGCCCCTGCAAATGAACTCCAGACGCATGTGCTTCCTTGTGTCTGTCTGGGGAATTGAACTCAGGTCCTTCTGCTCTACAAGCCATTGCCTTAACCACCAAGTCATCCCTCCAGCCCCTCATGGTATTTTAATACTATATTGTGAAGTTTTTCTGATCAACGTCACTAGAAAGACAGGGGATGGTGTCCTTTACTGTAAGCCTGCACATATCTACCCACCTACAATATTATTACGTGCCATTCTATTTTTTGGAGAATCAGAGTTCCATGGGTGGGCCCCAGGGCTTCACAAAGCGTCACAAAATTCTTTGTGCAATCAACTGATCCCTTTACATCTATTTATTGTTTCCTAAATCCATCTTCTTATCTGTTGTTGGGGATTCTCCTCTCTCCCCTACCATAATCCCTTCAGAATCCATGAGGCTTTTGGATATTGTTTTGATAAGCACATCTACATTCTCATATCTATTCCCTGACAACAACCAGTTATCAGTAGATTCTCTGATCAATTTACACTTGGCTCTAAGATTTGTCTTTCTGAGGCTTGACTGACAATGAATGTGTAATGTATTCGTTAGGCAGGTGAAAAGTAGCCAATATAATTCAGTGACGGAAGAAACCTCAATAATTTGTAAACAAAGGAAATTCAGATTTTTGAACCAAGAAAGAATATTTAAATACATAATGATGCCATCCTGACAGTTTACTATCAATTAAATTTATACAGTAGTCAATTAAATTTATACTTTTGGTGAATATATTTTTAGATTAATTAAACATTTATTATGATAAAGTCACCACAGCTAAAAATTAACCTTCAATATTTAATGATTTCCTTCAGTGTAATGTAACACATCTAAAGTATTATAGCTGCAAACTACATCAATAAAATGAGAATTCAGTTGAAAAATAGTCTTCTCAAATTTATATATATCATGGCAACATTGTGAAACAATTTAAATACTTTGCATTTTGTGCTCATAAGGGAAAAAAACTTTCATCAAAATGTTGTGTGCAGAGCAATTATACTGTTTTACTTAGTAAATAATTAAATGAAGTATTCAAAGTTTTAGCCAATTAGTTTAACCTGTAACTACCAAATATCTATTGTTAGTTTAGGGTTGTGGTACATAGGGGGCATAAAGGAGTTTCGTGAAATACTCTTTGCCCTTTGTGAAATTATACTTTATGTTCAGAAAAGTGGAATTTTATATCAAAAAGAATAATTATAAGAATAAACAATGAAGTTCTATGTTAAATATCATTGACCTCAAGGTATGGGAAATAATTACTTTTGTCAGTACAAAATTTTGAGATCAATGTAAAACATAAACATCAAGTGTAAAATTTATTTCTAAATATCACTTTCTACTTTAACTTTGTGTTCTGGTTTCTATGCAATTGTTATACTTTTGACTGCTAAAAATTCAAAACAAAACATTCTTTGTGATTCCTAGAATATGACGAAAGTTATTAACAATTTTAGATATTTCTCAGTATATCCAGTTTTTTATTTTATTTACCAATTTTAAAAATCCATAAAGTATTCAAACTATTTACATTCAGAGATAAATTTGTATTTTTCTCCTGCTATAATAAATCTAATGTTTAATTAGAAAAATATATTGTAATAATGAAAATTAAATGTATGTTTTCAAAATCAAATAATGTATAACAAGGGGAGATTCTAGTTTTTTTTCTAAAACTAAATATATCAAGAATACATATATTGTACTCAGTCATGAATACTAAAGGCATCACTAATTTTATGTCTGTATTCCCATATTATGATCACTACATTCATCCATACAACTTGGAATCATCTAAGCTTTATATAAATATATAAAATAAATATATATTTTAAAATTTTTACCAAATATGCTTTATCCTATAAATTTTGATAGAATGTGCATATTTATCATGACACAAATATTCATCAAAATTCAAGTACCTTGAGAAATATTCATTTTATCATCTTACACGACATTTGATTACAAATTTTATTCTACCACAATGATAAAAAAATCATAATGTGAAGAAGAAAATGGGCATTTGACTTTGATTTCATTATTACTATTTAATATAAATGAAAACCTTCATTGGCAGATAATGAAACAATATTATTTATTATTTTTTGTTCCAACAAAAACTGAGCTTCTTTACTATATGAAGAGCCCACCAAAGTTATCTGCCTGGATGAGCATCCTTTGACAGATGGTTTTGGCATGCCAGGTAGTTTGTTAATAAAGATATATAGAAAATTGGTACTACTTTGCCATGTATTGGTGTTTTATGTTGAGCCAATATCTATCTCACTAATAAGTTAATCTTGGCTATACTGTTTTTACAAAGATGGAGGAGAAAACCTTAGGGATATATAGATATAGATACAGACAATTGTATATATCTATCTATATCTATATCTATCTATATCATCTATATCTATATTATCTCTCTATATCTATATATATGGCTTAAAACATATATATATATATATATATATATATATATATATATATATATATTAAAAAATTCTATGATCTCTACAGCAAACTGTTAGAATGCACAGTCCTCTGTCTCTGGATGAGTATTTATGAGATTCACAAATGTTAAAGTAATTCTAAAAAGTTGTAATGGATAATAGGGATAAACACTCAATATATCAAAAAGATGATACAGCAGGCAGAGTACTCTTTACAAGTTCTTGAGTAAAAGAACTGAGGTTTAGCATGAAAAAACTTTCCCTAAGAAAACAATAAGCCTGTGTTTTTAAAATG
>PVHP010035836.1:0-18271 GCA_004024765.1 Zapus hudsonius
AGGAAGCCTTATGGCCTTTAGTGCTCCATGTGGATTGAGCAGCTCCATGTAGATTGAGTAGCTATCATTCCTTGACTCTCAGGCTTGCAGGTTGCTATTGTTGGACTGCTGTAAACTAATCCAATAAATTCCTTTTTAATACAATATGTTCTATTGGTTCTGTTCCTCTAGAGAACCCTAATACAGCCGGGCGTGGTGTCGCACGCCTTTAATCCCAGCACTCGGGAGGCAGAGGTAGGAGGATCACCATGAGTTCAAGGCCACCCTGAGACTACACAGTGAATTCTAGGTCAGCCTGGACTAGAGTGAGACCCTACCTCAAAAAACCAAAAAAAAAAAAAAAAAGAGAGAGAGAACCCTAATACAGCAGGAAATTGAAGGTTTGTCCTGCTGGGAACCTCTAGGAGTAGGAGAAGAACATACATAGGAATTGTTTCACCCCAGGGGCAAAAAGCTGGGTACTTGTCCTTTAAGTCCTGTTCAGGTTGTACTGAGGGGGCTTCCAGGAGCATTAACAGCTCAACAGGTCTGCCTTCTCTTCTGCTAGCCCCTCATTTTGGGGGCTTCCAGGAGGACACTACAACACACATGACAACCGCTATTTCTATGCCAGCAAAATGCTTTTACTTCTGATAACTCTTTAGCCTAGGTCACCAAATGACTTGGCCTTGCTCTTCAAAGTGTGATAGATAGATCAGCAAGACCACTGTTAACATTCACAGTTGAGAATGTGTCAACCAACCTACCCACTACATACTTCATGGAGAAACCCTTGCTAAAAACATGTCAGCTCATCTAGCCAGTGTGCCTAGTGGTGAAAGTGTGCTTGTGTTTTCATAAGATAAGGAAGCTCCCTCTCTTACTGTCCACTGCAGTTGAGCTCCTGATGTCTTTTTAAATTTATTTATTTACTTGCAAGCAGAGAGAGAGATAGAGAGAAGAGAGACAGGCAAAGAGAATGGGCACGCCAGGGCCTCCAGCCGCTACAAATGAACTCCAGATGCATGCACCACTTTAAGTGGGTACTGGGAAATCGAGCTCGGGTCATTAGGCTTTGCAGGCAAGTGCCTTAACCACTAGGCAATCTCTCCAGCCCGAGCGAGCTCCTGATCTTATTGTGAAAAGTCACAGAGGCCTCCACTTTCTAAAGCATGGTACTAGACTGTGTGAGGACAGATGCTGTCATCTACTCATCTATGAACCAGGGCCTGGCAACTGTCTGTCAAAGGAGACACTGTTCTATTTTACGGATGAGCAAATGGGGACAGAAAGGTGTCTTTCAACTCTGCTGCTTGACCCTGCTGAGCCTCTGTGGAACCTCCTGTCCTGACAGATCCACTGGAGGTTAGTACTGTCCCATGGGAGGGACATTAGTTGGAATCAAGCCCAATGTCATTGGTCTCCTTCAAGAAATTGTGCACTTGGGCTTCAGAATGCTGTTTTCCAGAAGGAAAGTGCTGGTTGCCTTCAAGACCTCACAGAGCTGTCATACCTGCACAGGACTGCATCATATTGGGCCCATAGACCTGTAATGGATGATGGAGAGACAGTGGTGGAAGACGAAAGAAAGTAATGGGGGGGCTGGAGAGATGGCTCAGTGGTTAAGTGGTTAACTTGCCTCCAGTGCCTAAGGCCCCAGGTTCAATTCCCCAGTACCCACATACATCAGACCCACAAGGAGGGGGCCCTGGTGCTTTCTCTCTCTCTCTCTCTCTCTCTCTCTCTCTCTCTCTCTCTCTGCTTGAAAATGAATAAATAAAATATTTTTTAAAAAATCAGGGCTGGAGAGATGGCTCAGCGGTTAAGGCACTTGCCTCCAGTGCCTAAGGCCCTGGGTTCAGTTCCCCAGTACCCACATAAGCCAGACCCACAAGGAGGTGGCCCTGGTGCTCTCTCTCTCTCTCTCTCTCTCTCTTTCTGCTTGAAAATGAATAAAATTTTTTTAAAAAAGAAAGTAATGAGAGGGGATTATAATCAAAACACATCATGTGTATGTGTGAAAATTGGCAATAAAAGAGTAATAAAAAGAACAAAAGGAACTCCATGCTTTGTAGAGTCTGTCTCTCAGGAGCAGCCATAGAGCTCGAGCTCTGCCCCATGGTCTGTTCTGCCTGGTCAGGTTGCTTTGATCCTGGGTGGGCGCCGTGGACTGATGACCGTGACTCCCAGTGAAGCAGGAAGGCAAGGGCTGAGGGGCCTGTGTGGTGGCTCTTCTTTTCAACCCTGGACAGTTACTTTCTCATTGTTGGAACAACACCCCACCAGAAGCCTCTTATGGGAGGAAAAGATTTATTTCAGGCTTACAGATTCCAGGCTTACCGATTCATCATGGTGGAACAAGCTGACTCACTTCATCATACAACCACAGCAGAGAGAGGACAGCCAGCACCAGCAAGCAGGGCTGACTCGGAATACACAGAGTTAGACCCCGCCTCAAGGTCTGCCCCTGGTGCCACACTTCCTCCAGCAGGGCTCCACCTTCCAAACACTCCACTTAATAAAAAGCATGTGACTATGGGGACATTGCGTTCAAACCACCACAACCCTCCTCCACCATCTTTGACGGAATGTTGATGGGGCTAATATCATGCAGATTTGGTACAGGTAACAATAGTTGCTGTGAGACCATGAATGCAATGGCCACATCATGTCCAGAGAAGAGTGTTCCACATCGCTCTCCCCCATCCTCTGTGGCATTCTTTCCATCTCTCCTGCAATGTTTCCTGAGCTGTGGAGGTTGGGGGGGGGATATAAATGTCTTTTTTAGCACTGGTCACTCAACAGTCACTTATTCTCAGCGCTTTGATGAGTTTTAAATTTCTCCAGGAGTCACCACCCACTGCAAGAAGAAACATCTCTGAAAAGGCAAAAGCGGCATTAATCTATGGGCATAAATACAAAGAGTTGGATGGTAATTTTGTGGGTCCAGTGGGTCTATTTTGGCTTATTTTTCTTAACATGATGATCTCTAGTTCTCATCCATGTTCCTGCAAACAATCTGATTTCACTCTTCTTAGTGGTGGAATGCTATTCCATTGCATCTCTAGGACACGTGTTCTCTATCCATTCCTGCACCAGTGAGTATTTGGGCTGCTTCCAGGATCTGGCTATTGTGAATGGGGCCACAATAGATATGGGCATGCAGGGGTCTCAGTTACCTGCTGACTTAGAGTCCTTCAGGTAGAGACCCGGGAGAGGTTAAAAATAGAAGGGTGACTTTTAGGGAGTAGCGAGGTGACTGGAGGAGGTGGGATGACATGCATTGGCAATAGTGGGAATAAATATGTTCAAAATATCCTCATGTTTATGTATCAAAATGTTAGTGATGCGCATTATTTTGTATAATTGTACACTAATTTTAAAATGTGAAAACAATTTGAGTTTCTTTTTTTTCAGGTAGGGTCTCACTCTTTATTTTTATTTATTTAAGGTAGGGTGGGGCTGAAGAGATGGCTTAGCGGCTAAGGCATTTGCTTGCAATGCAGAAGGACCAGAGTTTGATTCCCCAGTGCCCATATACAGCCAGATGCACAAGAGGGCGCATGTGTCTGGAGTTCATTTGCAGTGGCTTGGAGGCCCTGGTGTGCCCATATCTGTCTGCCTCTCTCTCTCTCTCTCTCTCTCTCTCTCTCTCTCTCTCTCTCTCTCTCTCGCTCGCTTGCTCGCTCTCTCATAAAATAAAATAAAATATTAAAAAAAGGTAGGGTGGTGGACAGCAGGATCTCTCGCTGCTACAAACTCCAGATGCATGTGCCACTTTGTACAGCTGGATTTACATGGGATCTGGGGAATTGAACCCAGGCGGCAGCCTTTGTAAGCAAGTGCCTTTAACTGTTGAGCCATCTCTCCAGCTCCCCTAAATAATAATAATAATAATAATAATAATAATAATAATAATAATAATAATAAGCTACTCTCCTAGCTTCTGAGCTGGGGAAGGCAAGTCCTACCAGGCACACACAGCAGCACCCATGGGATCAGCACCGTCACCAACCACAGAGGGCCCCTCTGCATTTTCCAGGGTCTCTACACCTCATCCATCCTCCATACATTCATGCTACATGTCTGTTCCAGAATCATTCTGCTGTGCTGGCTTTTGAGCAGAACTTGCAGTCCTCTGTGTTCTACTCTTTAAGATCTCTGCCCCTCCCCCTCCCCTGTAGCTCAAATTTAGCCTTTCCATCCACATGTGTGACTACTAGACTTTTGTTTTTGAGTCAGAGTTTCAGAGCCCAGGCTAGCCCTGAACTTGTGATCCTCCTGCCTCAGCTTCCCAAGGGCTAGCATTACAGATGGGCACCACCTTGCTTGACTTTTGTTCGTTTGAATCCACCTGCCAGAAGAACATCTGCCAGAACACCTGCTATTTCCTGCATGTGGAGTCTCCTTCAGTATCACAGTAATGTCCTTATTGCCCTTTGACCTGGACAACTATCTGTTGGTAACCTGTGCATTCATTCTTCAGTCAACACGGTCTCTGCTGAGTGCTAGAGGGTTGTCTGGAGGAACATGTCACTATGTCACTCCTGTCCCTAGTTTCTCTTCCTCACTCCCCTACCATACACATGCACAGAACAAGAAATAGCTCTGGGCTGAAGAGATGTCTCAGTGGTTAAGGCACTTGTCTTCAAAGCCTAATGATCCAGTTTCAATTCCTCAGTACCTACATAAATCCAGAAGCACAAAGTGTCATATGCATCTGGAGTTTCTTTGTAGTGGCTGGAGGCCCTGGCACCCATTCTGTCTCTCTTCTCTGTTTGCTTGCAAATAAAAAAAGAAAAAAATATATATATAGAAATAGCTCCTGCTCTTGCTCTGTCCGTCTGTCCATTGAATTAGACCATAAACAGCTCTCCTGGGATGCCTGTATTTCAGACTATATAAAGCTATACACTCTCTTAGTCTTCCAAATCCTTAACTCTCTCTATGTCTAAGATTTGTCTCAGATCTTTCCTCCACCAGAACCTAGTGTAAGAATGTTATACTGTGGGTCTGGCCTGAGAATTATCCACAGTGGACGAAGGGTAGAGATGAGGGACATTTTCAGAATGAAAGAGTATCAGGACCCAATTGAGCTGGGAGGAACCTTTGCTAAAGATAGCATACCCCCGGAGAATGTGGGGATTATAAGCCAGAAAATTTCCAAGCGGAAGCCAAGGTCAAGTATAAGAGGTAAGGAGATGGGGTCATGGTAACAGATATGAGATCCTTAGCCACGAAGTTCAGGAGTGGGACAAGAGCCTGAGATCAGGGTGGACAGAGCGAGAGGTCCAGTCTAAGACTACAAACAGCTCAAGTGCCCTGGGCCACCTCACTGCCATCCACACCTCTCCATACCTTGTGAACACTTCCATCCTAGTGCTGAGGATCACTGGTTAAAACAGAGACAGACAGAAGCTGGAACTCTGAATGCCTATTGCATGCAGGGTTAGCTACTGCTGAGTAAGTGCAATGAAACAATGGGTAGAGCTAAGAAGGACTGTCATGAGGCTTTTGGAGAGAAAAAGAACCCCATTTTGATTCAGACCCCCCCTTGGCCTGTCCCTGTGTGACTGAGGGCTGTGGACACACAGGTGGGCTGGGAGGATCTCTTTGGAGGCACAGGGCACCAACAGGGCTGGTTTGATGCCTGTCTGGGGCTGTGAGAAAAGGAAAAACAGGAAGGGGGGTGAAGGCAGAGGAGTGGGACACACTATCTCCCACCGGTGAACCCCAAAGGGCAGTAGGCTCTGCACTCCACAGGCACTGACAGGGAGGCATTATGGGACAGCTGCCCGATCAGACCCTCTACACCCTTTCAGGGTGACTGTGAGAATGGCCTTGTGGGAAGCCAGGCCTCAGAGGGGCCAAGGAGGAAGAATCCTAGAGAAGTGCCCCTGAGTCCAGAGGACGGCTCAGAAGGCTGCCCCTGCTGCTGGGGTCACCATACAGGGATGATGATGTACTGTGTGGCTACGTAGAGGAGGCAAAGCTGTTTATGATGGCATGGGCTGGTGATGGCTCAGGTAATATTTGTGCAGCTGGAGCCTGCGACTTCCCTAAGGACTCTTCACTGACCAGCTTCAGTTTCTGACAGGTCCTTTGGTATCATTTGTGGTCTTTGGAGTTAGAGGATGATGGTGGATTCTGTTTAAGGTATAAGCTATTGCTTCGAACCCAACATTGCATTTCCAGGTTCCCATCACACAAGAACAGAGCTCTGCTTTGCACTGTCCAAGGTCCTTACAAGGTACATCCTTCACTTTAGAGTGCCTCATGCTCTTGCACCCCAAGGCATGGGCAGATGAGATGCTGCTGAACTGGTACTGAGCAGAAAGACACTGACTTGTAAGCAGGTTTACTAGACAGCTGGGAGGAAAGCAGCCTGCAGTTGTGAGAGGCTCCTGCAGAAGTGCTGAGTGTGTAAACCCGTCATTGCTTACAAATGAGCAAAACCAAGGCTCTGGCTTCAAAGAGATCAGCCTCAAAGGGCAGCAGGGAGCGGTTAGGAAGGGCTCCCTGTCATCCTGCCACACAGAAGGGCTTCACCCACGCTCTCTGTCACCCCAGAACACAGCAGATCATGCAGGCCTGGCTGAGGATAGCACTTGGAAAAATGACACTTCCTTCCATAACCATGCATGGCATTCAGAAGCCAATTGTTTGGGCATTGGAGCCAGAGGCCAGGTAAGAGAGAGAGAGAGAAATCAGAGGCCACAGAATGCAGATGAGCACTGTGCCTGCCTGGGCAGTGACTGACACAGTATAGACATGCAATAAATATCCATTCATGAATGCATGCATGAATGAGAGGGTGGTTAATACAGGCCAGCAATGTAGATACTGATATCTGTGAACAAACAAAACCTTTAGACTCTTGTTCTTATAGAGCATCCATTCTAAGGTAAGGCAAGCAGACAACCAATCCAACATGCAGACATTTGATGGCAATCCCCAGAGAAGTGCTAAAAAAACCCTCAAGGACCCAATGGGGCATGGCAGTGCCAGGCGGGTATCAATTACTTTCTCCTTGACTGGCCAAGAAGTGACCACTTACTTGGCAATTCCTGGCTCTCCCCTGTTGGGCAGGGCTTTGGCTTGTTGAGGTTGACGATATGTAACTGGTTAGCTGATTGTGTGCAGAATGATGGTGGAATCAGCCCCCAAATGTCATTAAGCTTTGGGGGGGGGAGTGCAACAAAGGAGAGGTAGGTATGAAGCTGGCATTTGTAACACAATACAAGCAAATTTTGACCTTAGCTGGTGCAGTGGCTGAAGGTAGATTCCAAAAGTTTATGACCATGTTCAAATCCTGGGTACCTAATTTGGAAAAGAGGTCTTTGTAGATGGGATTCTGTGATGGTTAAGTTTTGTTGTCAACTTGACCTTTCAAGTAATCTTGGGTGGGTCTCTGAGGACGTTTACAGGAAGGCAGCCTCTCAGCAAGGGGCAGGATGTTAGAAAGCTCAAAGGAGCTAGAAGTAAACATCCTTTCCTGTGTGGGCAGTGCAGGAAGGAAATTCCAGAGACTCAGGAAGCCATTAAGTCTGGTATAGGGTTGCAAGACCCTACCCTAAGGCTATATAAAGGGGAAGAAATTCTCTCCTTGGTCCTCCTGCCTGTTTGCTATTGTGTGTGTGTGGTATAGGTGATGGGTTTTTCTCTCTGGGTCTCTGCTGGGACCTGTGAAAGAGGGCCAGCCTCTTTCACTGTTACGGAACCTCCCCTCAATCTGTAGTTTCAAAAAATACTTTCCTCTCCAAATTGTGCCTGGTTTGAAGATTCATCCCAGCGGCGTGTGGCTGACTATGACAGATTCATTTTCGAATCTTGAGACGAGGCCATCCTGGATAACTGGTAGACCCTAATATAAAGACAAGAGTCCTTGGAAATCACAGAGAGGGGAAGACACAGACATGGAGGAAAAGTCCACGTGAAGAGAGAGAGAGAATGGGGTGATGTGGTCACCAGCTAAGCCACACCTGGAGCCAGAAAGGTGCAAGGGAGCACCTTCTCAGAGGGCCTTGGGAAGAGCAGGGCCCTGTTGACTTCTTGACTTTGGACTTCCAGCTTGAGAACCAGTTCCTGTTGTCTTAGGCCCAGAGCACGGTGATTTCCCATGGCAGCCTCAGGACAATAGTAGAGCCCATGGCTTTAAAGGGAAAGCCAATGGTACATCACAGAGGAAGGAGCCGCTCACTATGACCCAAGCCCAGGGAAGCACTCAGCTGCTGGCTATGCTCTGGAGGGTGAGTTGGTTCTCCTGCAATCCTGTGAGAGGACCCAGGTGAGAGCATGCTATTCAGAGGCCTGGAGCTTGGATTCCTTTGGTCTGACTCATGGGTTTATCCTGTTTTGTTTTGTTCTGATCCCAGTTAGTGCCCCTGGTGAAGACTGGAATGAAGATTTCCAATGAGGGAAATGGCCAAGTTGTGGCTCCATCTTTTCCCGAAACAGACACTTTGCCTTTCTGGATCCTCTTGGCAGGCCATAGCTGCCTTCAGCCACAGGAAGACGATTTACCTCAGTGTTTCCTGGTCAGCTGTCGTAAGAGTGGGCAGCCTAGAGCAGGTCCCACACCCATCTGCCAAGCAGGCTTCAGCATTGACATTTGTGATCAGACGTTCTGGTCAGGGCCAGGCCTTCTGCTCCATGATCTCGCCAGCTGGCCTTGCCGGACTCAAGAACAAGAGTTCCTTTCCTCTGCCTTCCTCACCCACATATGCTTTTGTGGATCCAGGGGTCTTCTGACCAAAATGAAAAGAGTTGATATGAAGAAGAAAGCGAGAGTGTTTATTTCATTTAGAATGGAGGTCTACCACCAGACACAAGGCCAGCAGACCCTGTGACTCACCAGGGACCCACCAGTTGCTCGCCCTTGAAAATTTGAACTAGTCCATCAGAGGAAGTGCTGGTGGGAAATTTTGTGTAGATTTTGTGGCATACCTCTTTGCTCTGTACCTGAGGACTTTGGTGTGTGTGTGTGTGTGTGTGTGTGTGTGTGTGTGTGTGGTGTATTTTGCATAGGAAGGAGTGTGTGTGAAGGTCAAAGGGCAACTTCAGCCATCAGTCCTCACCTCCCACCTTCTTTGAGGCAGGGTCTCTCATTGTTTACTACTGCATTCCCCTAGCTGGCCCATAAACTTCCAGGAGATCCTCCTGTCTCTGCTTCCCGTCTTGCCCTACGCATCCTGGGATGGCAGGTGCTTGCTGCAGCATTCGGCTTTATGTATGTTCTAGAGATCTGAACTCAGGAATTTATGCTTTCATGGGAAGCACTTTCCCCACTGAACCATCTCCCTAGCCCTACCTGACTGGGTATTTTCCCGGGACCCATTCACAAGGCCAGAGAGAAGAACCAGTGAGTTGATGATTGATGATCTCAGCATCAGCCCTTGGCGTGTTGAGCAGACAGTGGGTAATGAATACCAGCTCCTTGTCTCAGCTGAGACAACGGCTTTCCAGTTTCCAGTGGGGCAGGACTGAAGTCAGTTCCCCATGCTGGGCATTTGAGAATGCCTCATTTATTGACTTCCTTTCCCTACCTCACTTCCTCACTCTCCAAATAAACTACTCACCTAAAATCCTTTTTTCTCAAGGTCTACTGGAACAACCCAAACTGAGACAGGGCCGGCTCCATGAGGCTGGAAACGCTGTGCCGAGAAGCCAAGAGAAACAGGGAGCCAGAGTCCACTTGTCGATGTCCACAGAGCTCCTGAGAGTCAGGGAAACAGAATTCAATGAAGGATCTGAGAAATAGAACAGTTCATCCCCGTACACCCACTGCTGCTGTTAAGTATATAGGTGTATGGATTATTTTATTATTTTTTTTCCAAGGTAGGGTCTCACTCTAGCCCAGGCTGACCTGGAATTCACTGTGTAGTCTCAGGGTGGCCTTGTGGATTATTTTATTATTGTTGTCGCCAAATCCCTGGCAAGAAGCAGCTGAAGGAAGGAGAGGGTTTATTCTGGCTCACAGTTCCAGGGGAAACAGTCCATCATGGAGGGGAAGGCATGGCGGCGGAAGAAGGAAGCTGTCTGTCACATTGCATCCACAGTTAAGAAGCAGAAGGCAAGGCTTGTTGGAAGACAATGAGCATTTACAGCCACCTTCTCCTCAGAGGAAGCCTTCCCCAGAGGTAGGTAATGCCCATGATGTAGACTTCAGACTTTGCTAAGTGCTTTTTGATTGCTTACAATGTTTTAAAGGTTTTAAAAGGTGTGTGAGGTTAAGTTTGCAGATGCAATGGAAATGCTGTGTATCTTTTGAAGTGACAAAACCCACAGCGAAAAGTTAAAGGAAATACATTGTAACAATGCTGTTGTAAGTAATATTTCCATGACTCCGCCTGTTTTCTATTTCAGCACATTCATTGTGGTGAATGTCCATAGGATTCTAATTGCTTAGCCATTGAATTAGAACATTTGTTAGTGAAAATTGGAAAATTTACTTGTGAGCTTCTGCAGAATTCATTTTTCAATTTCCTATATTTGCTGAAGTTAATAAAAGTTTTCAAACCAAAAGAAGAAGAAGAAGAAGCAGAAGCAGAAGGCAAACAGGAAGTGGGGGGCCAAGCTATAAAACCTCAAGGTCCCCCCATGACTCACCTCCTCTAGGAAACCTTCACTTCCTAAAGGTTCCACAACCTTCCCAAACAACACGACCAGCTGGGGACCAAGTGTTCAAACACAGGAACCCTGGGAGACATTTTACATTCAAACCACAGCACATGGAAGGTACTGTCCTAAGTGCTATACTAGCAAGAGATGCCAGATTTATCAAACAACTAAACAAAAACATGAAGGTGCCCAGTTAAATATGTAATATAACTATACTAAAATATTATTTGTTAATATGAATTCAAAATGCAATGGTGTTAACTTTTATCTGTGACTCTCCATGTAGTAGGTAAGACAATATTTGTGTCCTTTCATAAACAAGGAATCTGAGCAGTGGAGTGAGTAAGTTATCCAGTTCACACAGCAGCTAAGTAGAGGGCTGTGCTGGGCCCCAGTCTGAAGCTGGAACCTTCCCCTTAGCTTTTCTGCAGAGGCCTGACTGGTTCTTTATCACTTGAAAGTGAGCTGGGCTGGATCTCAGAGGACAAGTTTGTGGATAAGAGGCTGGAGAACATTTGGTTTGCTGCTTCATTCTTGGCTGAGAAATCTTTAAGGCAAGAGAGATGCCCTTGAGAACTCCTTTGTGGAGGAGCCAAGGGGAAATGCTGCAGTGTGGTGACCAGAACTTGGCCTGGCAAAGGTGGGTGGATTTTCCTGTGGGTCAGTCACAGTAGGCAACCGCCGGCTTCATTGGCCTGGGATAGTTCCCACCGTGGTTTGAAGCTCACCTGATACTGCATTGCAGAGTGGACTTCACTATGAATCCAAGGCTGGATCCAAACTCTCAACAATCCTCCTAGTGCTGCTGGGTTTACAGATGTGCACTACCACTCCCAGCACAATTTAGCATTTGGTTTATGATATTATACTAATTGCTTCAATAAAACAGATCCGATGGGCTTGGAAGACCTCCCCCTCGGTACTTCTTGCTTCCACCATGGTCTCATCTTGTGTGTGTCTTGGTTCTTTTCTGTTGCTATAATACAACACCTGAGACCAGGTAATTTATTTTGCATGTGTATGTATGTGATGTGTGTGTACTTACATGTATGTGTGTATGGGGGTGTGGGCACATATGTGTGTGTGAACCCAGAGGCTGATGTTGATCTTCCTTGATCCCTCTCCACCCTATTTATTGAGACAGAGCCCTTCATTTAAACCCACATTTGCCAATTTGGCTAGTCTAGTGAGTCAGCTTTATCTGCAGACCCCATCTCCACCTCCTGAACTCTGGGATTATAGGCCTGGCCATCACACTGGTCTGGCATTTATGTGGGTATTAGGGATCTGAACTCAATTCCTTATTGAGTGGCAAGTGCACCCCAAACCCAAGACCAAAGTAACTGTCAAAGAATCAAGGTTTATTTAGGTCAAGTTTCTTGGGACTGAGAAGTCAACGAACATGGGGCTAGCTTCCCTAGGCATCTGGCCAGAGTCTACTCTGCATCATCCGTGTTGACAAAGCAAGTGTGTTCCTCTTCTTATAATGTCACTAATGCCACCATTGGCCCCCACCCTCATGATCTTGATTAATACTAAAGTAAATACTAATACTAATACTGCTAAAGACCTCCCACCTTCAAATACCATTAATATATGATATTTAGGGATTAAGCTTCCAACACGTGAACTTTTGAGTGATAGATTTAAACCAGAGCAACATGGAAACCCTTCACTCTGTGGTTAAATCTGGGTGATTTTTAGCAATCCTCCCTTTCCCCACCAACCAAATTCCCTGGTCCCTGGCTTCCAAGGTCAGCACAGAGTGCCGATGGATGGAGCACTAGGAACACAAATGACCTCAGAAAGCTCACTGCTGCCAGTGTTGTCTTGTGGGTAGAGAAAGTGTTTGATTTGATGCAGAAGACCTTGCAGGTAGTCATGTCACCTGTCCCTTGTGCCAGGGCCCTGTTCCATTAGCCCATGCTGTGGCCTGTGAAATCTCAAAGCTTCCAGGCTCCCAGTTGATGGTATCAACAAATATGGGGAGTCACAGGTTAGGTGTCGTGTGTGGGAGCATTGCGTGAGAGTGGAGAGACATCGGAGTGCTCCTGCCACGGTGCTGACATCGGTCCTCTGGGTGCCATTATCGTCGTTGTCACGGCTCGGCTTGGTAATGCTGTGCCATCTTTCAGTAACCTGTGTGTGCTTGTTCAATGGAAACTGGAGTGCCTTCCTGTTTCTCAAGAAAGTTCCTGATGACCACAGACTAGCACCAGATGTCGATGTTTGCCGGCACCCATGGGGGCGGAATCTGCTGGAGAAGCATCCTCATGTACTGAAAGACGATAGGGCTTGGTTCTAGAACATGATGCAAAGTCCATTTAGACAGCGCTCTGTGAGTCACGGCTCTTGGTTCACCTGAAATGATTATTCTTCAAAATTAATCTTGCTCATTTTGAGGACAAAAGAATTGAATAGACATTTCTTCAATGGTCAACAAGTAGATGAAAGAAAGGATGCTCTGTACCACTAATTAAGAGGGAAATGCAAATCAAAACCACAGGGAGCTGCTAACACTTGACACTCAAGAGAATGGCTAATATCAAAACCCAGAAAATAACAAGAAGCAGAAAGGATGTGGAGAAATTGGAACTGGTGGGGTTGTACAACGATATAGCCAGGATACCAATGGTATGCTATGTCAGCTGGCAGAGATGGAGGCAGGAGAAATCAGGAGGCCAGCCTAGGTTACCTGTCTCCAAAACCAGGGCTGTGGAGATGGCTCAGTGGATAATGTACTTGTATCATAAGCATAAGGACCTGAGTTCAGATCCTCCGAGCCCACCTACATGGTGAGCATGGTGGTGCATGCCTGAAATCCCAGGCTGGCAAGGTGGAAACAGGAGAATCCTTGGGGCTCCCTGAGCTCCAGGTTCAGCAAGAGACCCTGTCTCAAAGAATAAGGTGGGGAGTAATTGAGGAAGATACTCAACTTTGACCTCTGGCCTCACATGCATGTGCACACATGTGTACCCACATACATAGACACACACACATGAACACACAGGAAAGAAGGAAATGCTATACCACTTCCTCAAAAAGTTAACCATGAGGGATGGAGAGATGGCTCAGCAGTTAAGGTGCTTGCTTGCAAAGCCTAACAACTGTGTTCAATTCCCCAGCACCCACGTAAAGCCAGATGTACAGTAGCACATGCATCTGGAATTCGTTTGTAGTGGTCGGAGGCCCTGGCATGCCCATTCCCCCCTCTTTCTTTCTCCTTGCAAATAAATAAATAGTTTTTTAAAAAAAGTTAACCACAGAATGAGCACACGATCCAGTGAGCACATGAGTCCACCTCTGGGCAGACAATCCAAACTGTTGAATCAGGGGCTTAAAAACATGTGGCCACCAGTGTCATTGCGGAGGTCACAAAGGTGTACAGCAGGAAGCAGCCCGTGGATGGATACAACATTCGATGGACTATTCATTCTTAAAAACGAGGCCGTTCTCTTATGTGCTACAAAATACAAGAACCTTAAAGACACTAACCTGAGTGAAATAAACCAGTCACAAAGTAACAACTCCTATGTCATCCCACTTATATGTGGCTATGAAGCAATTTATCAAGGAGAGTGGAACACTGGTTATAAAAGGCAGAAGGGAGGGAAATATGGGCATTTCTTGTTTCATAGATACAGTTTCCACTTAGGATGATAAAAATGTTATGGAAGAAAGTTCTGGAGGTAGAGATGATGGTGGAAAAGCAATGTGGAGTTACTTAGTGCCACTGAACTTATGTCACATTGTAACCCATAAATATGTACAGGTTTTTTTTTTTGTAGTGCTGGATATTGAACCCAAGGTCTTGAGCTATACCCCTAACCCAACACAAGCATGACATGTCAAGTAAAAATAACAAAAATAAAGTAAGCATCTTTCAAATAGCAAATTCTATGTTATGAATATTGTACCATCATGAAGACTGTCTTGCTTTTTTTTTCTTTGAGGTAGGGTCTCGCTCTAGCCCAGACTGACCTAGAATTCACTATTATGTAGTCTCAGGGTGGCCTTGAACTCACAGCCATCCTCCTACCTCTGAAGAGAGAGAGAGAGAAAGAGAGAGAGAAAGAGAGAGAGAGAAAGAGAGAGAGAGAGAATGGGCATGCCAGGGCCTCTAGCCACTGCTAGAACTCCAGATGCATTTGCCACCTTGTGCATTTTGCTTTGTGTGGGTACCGGGGAACGAACTCAGGTCATTAGGATTAGGCTTTGCAGGTAAGCATCTCCATCTCTCCAGCCCCTTGCTCATTTTTTATTCCAAGTTTTCCAGCACATGTACAGCATGAAGTGATAACTGCTAATGTGTGGGCCCCGTTGGCAGAACAACTTTGCAGACAGTGCCAATTTGATGGCAATGCCATCTGATGTGTCAAGCAGAAGATCAGTTAACCGTAATGAAGGTTTGCTTTTTTTTTTCCTCCAACCAATTCATGGAATCAAAATAAAGCTTTAGGAAGCTCATTCTGCCAAAGTGGAAGCATCCAAGACGAATGTAAACAGGATCACACATTTAGTTAAAATGCCTGGCATTTGAAGATAAAATTGCCTTTGTGGGCTCAATACAAATACACACATTTTCATGAAACAGTTTCACAATTAACCAAATGATGTCTTTACTAAATATCACTATCAAGTAGCAATGACCCTGGAATTGGTTGTGATGAACATGTAATTTCGAATTCACTTGGAACAGCTGTGATATTCTAGCTAACGAAAATAGTCACAGTTGTTCGGTGCTACAAATGTTTTCATATACACTTGGAGCAACCGTGATGCAATCAAAGTAATATTGAACAACACACATTAAAAAAAACAAAACCCATTGGCATAGCAGCGTATTTGCTTTCTTTGCTTTAATTCATTAATCAGAGTTTAGAAATGTTGGAGCTTTTGCAGAAAGATAAAATTGATTTGGTTCCAGGACCCCTTGTGGATAGCAAAACCTGGGACTGGATGCTCCAGAGCCTAGTTGAAAATGGCAACATATGGGCTGGAGAGATAGCTCTGTGGTTAAGGCACTTGCCTGCAAAACCTAAGGATTAGGGTCTGGCTCCCCGGTGCCCACATAAAGCCAGATGTATGTATCTGGAGTTTGTTTGCAGTGGCTAGAGGCCCTGGTGCACCCATTCTCTCTCTCTCTCTTTCTCTCATGCAAACAAATAAATAAATTGAAAAGAAAAGAAAATGACAGTTTGCATGTAACCGAAGTACATCATCTCCCAGTGGCTTATAATACATAAAATCATGTAAATGCTATGTAACTCATAGCATTTACAAACATAATTATTCCATATTCCATAACAAACAGATTGATAATGTTAGGGAATAGTGATAAGGAAATTTCTGTACAGGTTTGGGACAGATGCAGTTTTTATTTTTAATATTAATTTAATTTAATTTATTTGCAAGGAGAGAGAGAGAGAGAGAGAGAGAGAGAGAGAGAGAGAGAGAGAGAGAGAGAGAGAGAGAGAGAATGAGAATGGGCATGCCAGGGTCTTCGCCACTGTAAGTAAACTCCAGATGTATGAGCCACTTTGTGCATCTGGCTGTATGTGGGTACTGGGGAATCAAACCCAGGTTGTTAGGCTTTGCAGGCAAGTGCCTTAACTGCTAAGCCATCTCTCCAGCCCCCATTTTAGTATATCTTGTTTTGAAAACAAAGTGTGTGTATGCGATGGAGGTACAGCTTTGTGGTAGTATGTTTACCCAGTGTGGACAAGGCCCCAGATGTAGAGAGCAGTCAAGAGGTGCTGAAGCGGCCTGGGAGGGTCGTGTAGAGTCCTCTTCTTCAATATGTTCATATAAGAGCTGGTCTCTTATACCCAGGTTCAGTTCTCAGCATTGAAACAAAGGAAAATACAGCATGCAAGCAGCAAGGCATGGAGACATTTCTCTGATGAGAAGAGGAAAATAATTTAACAAAGGCAAGAGTGAAAAACATTGATAGCACAACCTACAGTTGTGTTCTGAGAAATCTTCCCTCAAGGGAGGAATATTTGAGTACTTGGATCATTGTATAAATTTGTATACATTCATATATCCTTTATCAGAATGGCTTAGAGCAGAGAAAAGCCTAAAATCCCAGGATGATAAAACATTCAAAAGAATCACGAAAATCTTTTAATTGATAATATTTCAAAAATCTTGTAACAATGCTTATCCAAAAGAGATACTTTGAAAGGAAGTGAGAAGACAGTTCCTGTGAAAATATTTGGGCTGAAATAGCTATGCTTTTTAATATGAAATAAATGAGAAATGAGACTATTCTTCATTTAGTAGACTTACCTTGATACTCAGCAGACATCTCAACACCTGAAAAGAGTATTTTCATGGGGGCTGGTTCAGTCAGTAAAGTGCTTGCCCTGCAAGCTTGGGGATCCGAGTTCTATCCCAGTACCAGGAAGAGGGGAAACCATGCTTAGAATTTAGCATTGGGGAGGCAGACACAGGCAGATTCCTGGGGCTCGCTGGCCAGTCAGTCTAACCTGCTTGGCAAGTTCCAAGCCAGTGAGACCCTGTCTCAGCAGAGGTGGCCAGCACCCAAGGAATGACATCCCAGATTGTCCTCTGGTCTCCAATACTAGTGTATGTACACTTGCACATGCATGGACACACACAAGAAGATTATTTTCTTGGCTGGGCATAGTGGCACACGTTTGCAGGAGGATTTCCATAGGTTGAAGCTAGTCTGGGCTACATAGATCTAGTAAGCCTGGGCTATATTGGGAGAACTTATCTCAAAAAAACCCCAAAAAACAACAAAAACAGTAACAATAATGAAAAAAAAAGGACAGGGGGTGGCTTATTAAGAACACTTGCTGTACATGAATCCAGGGTGGGGGAGAATATCCAGAGTCATTGGCTCCTCAGCAAAAACACTCAAAAGGGGTGGAGAACTGGCTACCTCTAGAGCAATTCATAACCCCCTACCCCATGGACTGATCCAGTATGCCCACCGAGGAGGATCCCTAGTGGATTGGGGACAGGGAAGAGGGAATTGGGGGTACCATCATAAGATTTGCTTGTACAATGTATCTAATTATAGATAATAAAGATAATTTAAAAAATGTACAACAATCAGGTACAGAGTTGATTTCTGGCCTCCAAAACATGTACCTACATGTGTGCGTGCTTGCATATGCACACACATATGCATGCACACCATATACACATGCAAAAATTAAACATACATAAAATAAAAGTAAATATTTCAGTCTGTAAGGGTCTTTGGAAGATGTCAACATTTTCAAATTTATTAAGAAATAAATGTAATTTTGAAGACAATTTCAGTTTACTTTATGAACATCTAAAATAATGAACCCAACTCAAATAGCAAAACATTCTTTGGAAGAAGATTTGTGAATCAGTATTAAAATAAGATGTTGGAGAGTTGCGGCCCCCTGGCCCCCGGAGGGTAGCCCAAGTCTCACTGGCCAGCAGGAGAAAGGGCACTGGGAGAAATGTTGGGCAAATCTCACTTTACTTGAGCACCCAAAGCCCTTTTACAACCCAAGGCTGCATTGTCTGGCCTATTCCTCTTAAGCAATAGGTTTCAAACTTTTTAGTGGGAGCCAATCAGCAAAGTACAGCAGAGCAAAGTATGCCTCATTGTTTTACAGCCAATCAGCAGGGTAGTTGGTTACATCACCAGTAAAGTGAAACCTAA
>PVHP010035837.1:0-18273 GCA_004024765.1 Zapus hudsonius
ATTACCCAGGCTGCCCTTCTGGGAGCTGATTTCATTTCTGGATTCAGCAGGGTCTCTCAGTGTTGTGTGATATCAGTCTGTGGAATCTTCAGCAATAGGGTCTTATCTTTTGCCTGAGGTGGGTATTCAAGGGCTATGACAAAAGTTTGTCTTATTTTAGGGACCCTCTGGGTCATCCTGATCAATAGCTCATTGTGGGAGGAAACTACTTCAGTGACTTCAGGGGGCTCATTTTGTAGAGGTTTTCCCCCTTTGACTAAAAATAAGAGCATAGGACCTATGCAGTTTGTGATTTTTCTTTGTAGCTTAGTTTTGAAAAGTGTCTTCAGCTCTCAAAAATATATATTTATCATGGATATGTCACCTGTAAGCTCTGCGTTCTAGAGAGTGAGGCTAGAAAATCATAAGTGGAAGACCAACTAGTATAGGATTACATAGGATTTTATGTCAATAAACAAAAAAAGAAGAAAAGGAGGGAATAAAATATGAAAACGTTCTATATATTTTCATCTTAATATGTTGCCATAATTTCAACCTCACAAAATACTGCTGTACATCACTCAATGTCTCTGCTTTAATCTCTTCAACTTCATAACCTTTGAAAGCTTAGGAGACTTCACAGCAATCCCTCAACCAATTTATCTTTCTTTTGGAAAGTTTGTCTTGTGCATTCAGCTTAAGAGAAAAGGATTTCTTTTGTAATTAATTATTTCTTTTATCAAGCAAAAAAACTTTTTGATTTAATAATTTTGCCTTAATTTCTATTTTGTCTGAAGTTAATTCTACATATTGTTTCCTTTTGTTGGTTTCCCTAATATATTTCTTTTTAAAATATATTTTTATTTATTTATTTGTAAACAGAGGCAGAGAGAGAGAGAGAATAGAGACACACAGAAAGAGAACAGGTGCGCCAGGGTTTCCAGCTGCTGCAAACAAACTCCAGATGCATGTGCCACTGTGCATCTGGTTTTATGTGGGTACTGGGGAATTGTACCTGAGTCGTTAGGCTCTGCAAGCAAGAACCTTAACCTCTGAGCCATCTCTCCAGTCCCTTCCTCAATATATTTCTGAGAGTCATTTAACTTTTATTTTTTGTTGGCTCTTTATTGAAAAATAACATTTATGAAACTACACTGAAATTTTATTTAATTTCATCTTCTTTTTCTTATCATGCATAATACATGTGGACTTATTGTATCATTCATCATTTTTAGTTTTGTGTTTTTTTCCAGTATTTTACTTTGTGGCCCTCTGTGCAGACATTTAGCTGTCTTTATCTTCTTTAGTAGTTCAAGTGCATATCTTATTTATGATCCTATTAAGGGTTAGATTTATGTTTTCAAAAACATCATTATTTGGTCATTGGGTTCATTCACCTGAAACAGAAAAGTATCCAACTGAGACTCAATGTTCTCACATAACAGGAAGTGGGTCAGGCCTCTCTCCAGGGCCATATTTAGGCCCCAAGCACTTCTTCTGCCCCTTTGCTTAAGACATGAATCTCTGGAGACCAAGGAAGTGGCCAGTGTCCCAGACATGACTGCCCCTGAAACCTCCGTCCATGTTCCAAATAAGAAAGGCTGAGGAGAGGAGGGAAGAAGTGGGGAAGAAACACCAGGGAGGAAGGGATTGCTGTCTGCATTGGATTCATAACACTGACTAAGATCCTCTGGTCAACTTCTCTTAGGTCCTCTTGCCTAGAACCTCCAGGGCCACCTCGAACTACAGGCAGACTGGCAAGTAGGAAATTTCTGTCCTTAATTTTTGCCCTGAGTAGTTTGCCACACCGAACAAAAGTGTATTTTTGGTAATAAGGAAGAAAGAAAATATACATTAGAAACACCATTAGAAATTGCATGATTTGTTCCTGGGTTTTGGCACCAGAAAGAAAGAAAGAGAGAGAGAGAGAAAGAAAGAAAGAGAGAAAGAGAGAAAGAGAGAAAGAAAGGAAGGAAGGAAGGAAGGAAGGAAGGAAGGAAGGAAGGAAGGAAGGAAGGAAGGAAGGAAGGAAGGAATTACATGAGACTGTCATGATCAAGAGTGAGACAGTGTTTGTCAGCTGACTGCTGCTGAGGGGCCTTTGCCTCCTTTCCAGCCCTACTGCTGCTCTACAACTGTGTTGTGATGCTGGATGTCTATGAGATGAAACCCAGACTGATCTCACTCTCTAATGGAGATTCTCTTTGTATTTTTCAGAAGGCAGCGAGAGAGCTGTGACCAATAGCTGACACGCTGGCAAGAAATGAGCCACCCCAGACCAACCATGGAGGATCCACATGGAACCCACAGAGAGTGGTGGGATAAGCAAGAGACCTAAAACCACAGCCAATCAGTCAACCCAAGATAAGCCAGCGAGACAGACGCCAACGATTTTCAACACAACCTAAATAAAGTAGAAGTACAGAGGCCCCTAAAACCTCAATAATAAAGCAGCCTTAATACTCACCCACCATGACTCAGGGAACTGAGTGGAAGGGGGGCAGAAAGATTGTAAGAGCCATGGTGGGGGAGAATATCCAGAGACATGGCCCCCCTCAGTAACAAATACAAAGTGAGGTGGAACAGGGCTGTCTCCTAGGCTATCCATAACCCCCTACCCCATGGACAATTTGCCCACAGAGGAGGATCTCCAGATGATTGGGGACAGGGAGGAGGGAATTCGGGGAATTGGGGACAACTACACATTATTTGCTCATTCAATGTATCCAATTATGGATGATAAAGATATAATTTTCAAAAATAAAAATTAATAAGAAGCCACATTAAAATTTTAGATTGCATAATATCTCTTAAATTATTTTAAAATAGCATTTACATATAAAGACAAACATTTCTAGGAATGATAAGTGCTATGTCTTTAATTACTGACTTTTACATTTTACCTCATTCTTTACAGTTACATTGTTGAGTTTTACATTTACAGTCTTACATTATGAGCTTTGGATTTGTCTTGCTCATTTGGTTGATTTTTTTAATTACCTAATGTATGTGGGAAAGTAATTTTTGAAACTATATTTAAGTGGGGTATGCTCTGAGCTTCTCTAGCAGAAATGATCTTACATCAACACTCTCTGGTCTAACTGAAAATGGTTGTCATTACAAAAAAAGACCAAAACAAAACACATACAGGCCTCTAATTACAAACAAAAAGTATCTTGTTCTTCTCTGAAGACAAGAGAAATATTAGCTTAAATTCCAGGACAAAAAAAATAATATAATTAATTCTGTTTACAGATTTACAACTTGTATCTTAACTAGAGTTATTTTCTAGCGTAGAGTCAGGAACCTTACTGCATAGCACTGAATGAGTATTCTAACAATATGTTTTCCCAAAAATCTCTTTCCTTAGAATTTTCTCTTCATAGCAACTCCTATCTCATTTTTTTCTCACTATATCTTGATTCACCTTGAATATCTGCCTTTTTGTTTTCTTTTCTTCTCCCCAACAAACTTTGTTGTTTGTTTTTTAATTAATAAGTAGAAACTCTGTATGTGGATTTAGGTTTGTGTAGATTTCCCCCACCCTCTTCCCTTCCCCTATTCCCTCCCATCCCCATTGGCTGTCTATAGAGTTTCATGTCAGGTTTCCTTACTATTCAAGCTTAGCCTGATTAGAAACCACAGATGAGGAAGAACATGTGGTGTTTGTCTCTCTGTTCTTCTGTGAGTTCCCTGAGTATGATCTGTTCCAAGTCCATCCACTTTCTTGAATATTTCATTATGTCAATTTTCCTTTCTGCTTAGTAGAATTCCATGGTATATAGGTACCATGGCTTTGATATCCATTCGTCCAGCAATGGGCATTTGGGTTGATTCCAGTTCTTAGCTATTGTGAATTAAGCAGCAATAAACATGGCTGAACAAATGTCTTGTGTTGAGAAAGGAGCCTTGAGGGTTGACGCCCAGTAGAGGGATAGCTGGGTCAGTTGGTAGCTCTATTTTCATCTTTTTTCAGGAGCCTCCACTCTGATTTCCATAGTGGTTGTACTAGTTTGCACTCCTACTATATCTTATTTTGTTTTGAGGCAGAGTTTCACTTTAGCTCAGACTGACCTGGAATTCACTATGTAGCCCAGCCTGGCCTGGAACTTGTGGCGATTCTCCTGCCTCAGCCTCCCAAATGCTGGATTAAAGGCATGTGACACTATGTCCGGCTAATCCATATATTTTAACGTTTTCTTAATTTTATCTTCTTGATGTATAGTTTAAAGATTTTAACAAATGCAGAGTTGTATAGCCCTCACCCAGAACAGGATAGAGGACACATCACCCCAAGTCCTTCCTGTTGCTTCTTTATAATCAAATCGTCTGTCTTTCCCAAGCCCTTGACAACCATGATCTGTTCTCAAGCTCTGTCGTTTTGCCTTTTCCAGAACACCAGAACATCATGTAAGTGAAATATACATCATGCAGCTATGGGAGTCTGACTTTTTCTTCATTGAGGACTTCTATTTCCCCATAGCCTGTCAATACATGCTGGGTTTGTTTATGTAAAATCCATATTAGCCAATTGTTGTTGTTTAGGGTGGGGGTTGCAGTGCTGGGGGTTGAATCCTGTGTCTCACACATACCAGGCAAGTGTTCTATCACTGAGCTATATCCCAGCCCCATACTAATAGGCATAATATGATATCTATTATAGATTTGTTTTATATTTTCTTGACTATTACTAATGTTAAAAGCCTTTGCTTTTGTGTATATCTTCCCACACCTTCCTTTGCTTCCTTGGGTATAATCTATATCATCTATAGATACAGTTCAGGAAATATCTTAGGCTAAGTGTTGATTATTTCCCTATAATTAGAGTATATTCCTCCCTAGCTATCTCTTCTGAAAGATTCCTCAACTCTGACTCCCAGAGAATCCAATTGTGAATTCCAAAAAGATGAGTGTCTCTCTAGATTTTGGGTATCATGGAATTAAAATGCTCTGTGGACTGGGAGCCGCCCTTAGTGTTGAAGACAGAGTAAGAGTATAAGAGAGAAATCCTGAAGTGTTGTCTCTCATGATGTCCAGGCCACGACAGCCTCTAGTTCCTCTACTATGAAGATGGCTTCTCTCTTGAAATTTAGATATTGCAACATCACCACCATCTAGGCAATGTTATACCATAACAGCAACTACTAGCTTTTGACATGACCAAGAAAGAAAAAAGAAACATCAAAACAATAAAGACTTTTGCCCACATTCTTAGTTGTCAGAGAAGTCTTCCTGGACTCATGGGCACAGTAATGGCTTTCTTTTGAATTTTGATCTCTACCTCTGTTGAACATCTCAGCAGGCATTCTGTGACTCAAAGTTGAGACACACGTAAGAAACGCAAGGAATACAGCAATACTGGCTCTTATGTGCTTCTAAATTTCATGTGTTATGAAGAGATGAGGTCGTTGGAGGTATGAGATTAGTGCTCCTGTAAAATCAAAAATCGGGGGCTGGCAAGATGGCTTAGTGGTTAAGGAACTTACCTGCAAAGCCTAAGGATCTAGGTTTGATTCCTCAGTGCCCATCATTTAAAGCCAGATGCACAAAGTGGTGCATGTGTTTGGAGTTTATTTGCTGAGGCTAGAGGCCCTTTTGCACCCATTCTCCTCATTCTCTGTCTCTCTGTCTCTCTGTCTCTCTGTCTCTCTCTCTCTCTTCATCCCCCCTGCCATGTGACAATATAGTAAAAAAAATCAAAGACCTATAAAATCAAAAAGAGCCCTCATCAGACCCATGTCTGAATTTGGTAGCTTGATCTCACACTTCTCAACCTCCAAAATCTTGAGATATGAACTCCTAATGGTTTAAACCATCCAGTGTATAATATTATATGTTAGCAGTCAAAACTGATGGAGCCATGGGGCACCCTTCAAACTATGCCCCTCTCCTCCACCTGCCTCCTGTTGCTCACATTCCTCAGTCTTCCCATAGCTGCCTGCTGTTTTCTGCTCAAAGTTACATGTTTTAACCGATGGAATAGATAAGTAATTATGATCTAACTCCATTTTGATCAGCAACAATGTCTATTTATTGTTTAGAACCATTTGTCTCTTGGATTCCTCTATTTTATTCTTTATATATCAAGTAAATGACACATGATGTTCAATCACAATACACAGGTTATATTAAAAGTGATGAGAAACTAATATCCTTTCAAGAATAAATCTATCTGCCTGTCCTAGACTCTTGAGTTTCCAGTTCGTTAAAGAGTCTTTCTTATCAAAACCTCTGTAAAGTTAAATTAACATTATCTTTATAGTATATATTCATCATTTAAATTACTGGCTCCTTATGCTCCTCCAAATTAAATTGCTGGTTGTTGTGGTTTGAATGTAAAATGCTCATTTGTTTGAATACTTGTTTCCTGGTTGGTGGTGCTATTTGGGAAGGTTGGGTAACCAAGGTTGCGTTTAGGAGGTGGAGCCTTGCTGGAGGCAGTGTGTCAATGGGGGGGGTGAGTCTTGAGATATTATAGCCTGGGCCCATTTCTGGTTCCCTCTCTGTCTGACGACTGTACTGCAATGTGACCCACTGCTTCCCCTAATGCCATGCTTTCCCGGATGTGATGGAATGTATCCCTGGAACTGCAAGCCAAATGAAACTCTTTCCTGCCTTAATTTGCTCTGGCCAGGTATTTGTTCATGGTCATGAGAAAGTAATTATTACACTGGCAAAGTAGGTTGAAAAGCCCAACAGAATACCATGGAAACTATGAAACTTGGATCAATTATCTGCTCTCAGGTGAAAATTGTGTTTCATGCAGCTGAAGAACTGGTAGTCTGCAATAGCATCTCTCTCCCTCTCCTACAAGAATGCGGTGATAGAGGTGCTATATGGGAACACTCTGTGTTTTAGATCTAAATGGGGCAGGAGGAGGAGGACGAATGAGAGACAGAAGATGAAGAGAGTTTGATTAACCAAGTACGGTATGAAATCAAAATGAATTCCATTTCTCCAATAAATAGAAAATCTGCTAGATGCTGGAAAAGGTTTTAGAAATATATGTGACACATTTCTCTGCTTCTTGGACATTTGGTAGGAGAGATGACTTTCATGCCATTATTTTAAAATAAGTTAAAAGTGATGATTCCAGAAAACAATAGGTAACATAAACCACACTGGGTATGCTGCAACGAAAAGGAAATGGGATAATTGTGAAAGAGATGGAAGGATTCTCACAGGAGAGATGGGATTTTTGAATATATAATAAATGGGAGAAAAACAAGAAAAGTAGAATGAGCCGCCTGAAGGTGACAGAAAAATGTAAATACTAGAAAGAAAATATCACATAGTTCATAGTAGGAAATAAAGTTGAAAAAGTTGCCCAGGCGGGACCCAGCCAATGACCAAGGGTGGTCATTAAAAGCAAAGACAAAGGAAAAGTGTAACTTGGAACTTAATAAAACACCAGTGTTGCAGTCAGCTTTCTAGTTGCTGCGCAGAAAGAACCCAAACAAAAGTGGCTTGTGGAGGAATGGGTTTATTTGGCTTACGGACTCGAGGGGAGACTCCATTCTGGCAGGGAAAATGATGGCATGAGCAGAGGGCTGGACATCACCTCCTCCACAGCACTGCAAACAGCTGCAGGAAGGTGTGCCAAACACTGGCAAGGGGAAGCTGGCTTATAACCCCCATAAGCCCATCCCCAACAACACAGCTCTAATGAGGTTCTAATTCCCTAATTGCCATCAGCTGAGGATAGATCTATCAGAACACATTCATTTGTTTGTGGGGGACACCTGGATCAAACCATGACAGCCAGAGTTGAAGGTTGAAACAGGAAGAGTGACATCATCAGGGCTGTAAAACGTGAGTTCTGGTGACGTTAATGGAGGGAGGACATGAGACACAGAACATTAATGGAGTTAGGGCAATTGTCTGGACATGATCAATAAGTGTCTAACTAGGATAAAGAACGTGGAATAGAATGCTACCAAGACAGATGAGGGGATGATCATGGATGGTCCGGAGAGCCTGGAAAATGGGAACACAGAAGGGGAAAAGTAGACGATCTCATCTAGAAATCTAGAGCTCAAGTGAATCATTGATGGTCTGTTAAAAAAATTCATCAGGTAAGTGGAAAAGAGGAGCTGAAAAGCATGAGAGAAGCATCACCTCTGGAAATGAGAAGGCAAGTGGTGAGAGCCCAAATGTCTAGAAATCGCCAAGGAGACGAGAGAAGGGGGGAGAAAGCGGTGGGGACATCTGACTGTCTAGAGCAGGCAGTAAAGAGGAGAGATGTTTCAACATGGAAAGGCTACATCAATTCTCTACAGCATCTCAAACAAGGCAACTAAGGGGGTTTAGGAGGGTGAGCATAGACCATTTGCCAGGAAGAGGCCAGGGATGGTGTTGTAGTCAGATACACACCACTGGGATGAATCTCCAAACCAGGCACAATTTTGGGGAGGAAAGTATTTATTATTGAATTAACAGATCCAGGAGAAATTAAGAAAAAAGGCTGGCTCCCTTTCACAGAAGTAAGCAGAGACAGAGAGAGGTCCAGCACCTCCAAAGCCAGCCAACAACTGTAACACTGTAATTCACAAAATGCAGAACTGCCAAACCTGGGGTTCCAGCTTTTCTTTTGCATATCTATCCCTAGTATTTTGCATCCAACTTAGAAAGGGCCAGTCCCCAAGAGGCTAGGCCAAAGTGACACTTCCTCAAGCCAGAAGCCTGGAGACAATTAACAATTTAATAAACACAATTATAATAGAATTTATTGGGGGACATTTATTCAAAACTAACATAGATGGTCATCATAGGACTTCTCTCCAGAGCAAGGGTGGCAGAAGCAGAGATGCCAGAGGAGGGGCTATGACTGAGCAGCAGAGGCACAGGGAATACATCTTTTGGGAAAAAAAATTAGAATCCAGAGTCCACAAACCAACTTGTAAAAAATATAGCTGACCAATCAGATCTGTCTGTATCAGGAATCAGGTAGACCCAATCAAGAAGAAAACTGGGTATCAATAAGAGGAAGGTAACTATCCAATGTTGACAGTTGTTTGTGATAGTTGGGAACAAACAAAGCAATGCAGAAAACAACCACCAAAAAGAGAGAGGAGAGAGAGAGAGAGAGAGAGAGAGAGAGAGAGAGAGAGAGAGAGAGAGAGAGAGAGACAAGTAAAAGGTTTCCCTCACAGACCAATATTTCTTTTCTTTAATCTCTTCCAGAAAAAACACTCACCACCTCAGTGCCCAACTGTCATGTGGTTCATGGAGCCACAAAGAGCCAAAGAAGGATGCGTCATTCCAGAGAAGCAGACACAAGGCAAGAACACGCTTTCCCTCCAGGGGGTTGTGAGGAGCTATGATCTGGGAGGCACTGATGGTGAGTAGCTTCAAACTCAAAGCCACAGTCTTGCTAGGACAGGATCTCTGCTTGGGCAACCCCAGCCTCAGCTGGGCCTCTCATTCTCCTCCCTGCCCCTAAGTCTACTTCCCTCCTCAGGCTGTTTTGATTCAGCACCTTCATCTTGCCATCTCTTCTCTCAAACCTCTTTCTGATTCCATAAAGCTCAGCAGCAAACACCAGAATCCTGTGAAAAGCAATGACCATGGAGTCTCCCACCTTGGACATGAACTGGTAAATACCAACTCGGGCTATCCTTTGGTGGGCAGCCACGGTACACACCTAAGTCCTCGTTGCTCTTAAGACTTTCTCAGACTGTGAAAAGAGGGCTTGGGGGAAAGATAGGTCTGCAGTGTGTGGGCCTCTGGGCCTTTCGGGCTCTCACTTGGGAATAACTGAGACTGCTTCTCTTACACTGGTGCTGAAGGAACCCAACTTAAGTATCTCTGAATATTTAACACTTTTTTAAAAATGGCTGTGAAATGGTGAGTCATTGATATAGTCTGCCTTCCTTTGGGTATCTCTTCAGATGCTTCTTTTTTAATATTTATTCATTTTCAAGGAGAGAAAGAGAGAGAGAGAGAGAGAGAGAGAGAGAGAGAGAGAGAGAGAGAACGAGAACGAGGGCCACCACCTTGTGGGTCTGGCTTATGTGGGTCCTGGGGAATTGAACCCGGGTCCTTAGGCCCTGGAGGCAAGTGCCTTAACCGCTGAGCCATCTCTCCAGCCCCAGATGCTTCTTTTAAAGATTATGTTTTAATTTTTTATAGGCAGTGTCTCTGTAGCCCAGGCTGACCTTGAACTCATGACAATCCTCCTACCTCTGCTGGGATTAAAGGCTTGCACCAGATGATTTTTTTAAAGGACGCAGTGACCCACATGGCAAGTCAACTCCCCTACAACTAACCAGTGGCCTTCCTGTAGGACATTCTAAACCTGGGGATCATTGAGGGGCCTGTCCTAGGGGAAGTGGTCCCTCTCCCCACCCTCCTCCTGTGTGTGCAGCAATGACTGTTAAGCTAGGTTGGGTCCAGGGAAGGTGCCTTTGATTCTCGAAAGACACAGACAATTGAGGAAAGCAGAGGGTGGGTGACATCATTGTGAGAGGAACAAAACACAGTGGTTCATGTCGGTCTCGACAAAGAGGGCTTCAGTTCCCTGGGCCTGACCTGCAGGGAATGTGGGCATTGGTGACAGAGGGACACTCAAAGCCATAGTTGTCTGATCAATGTTTCCACCTTGTCATCTTCAAGCAGCTTAGACAGGGTGTGGACGAAGCCATCAACCAAAGCCCTGACTCCTGGGTCAGAGCACAGACCCCCCCCCCCACCATGAGAGATTCAAGGAGGGATCACCCCAGATCCCTCACAGAAAGCAGAGATTGCCAGGACCTCACAGTTAACAACAGCCTCATGTACAGAAATGCCCTAATGAATTATGTAACCCAAATAGTCTCCATTGTCAATAGAGTAACAAAACTGCTCTTCTGAACAGGACTAAGGGAGGTGTCCTCCAAGGAGGCTGATGGTTGCTGTATGGAAAGCTTCCACATCACAGCCAAGGAGCCTGCTGTCAAGGGCGCTCGGCCTGCTGCAGGGGGGCTGGAGGGGGTGCGGATTGCCAAAGCTGCACTCAGACAAGCCAAAAAGAACATAAAGGATGTGTTATTAAACATCCCTATGCTAATAGCGTGACTCTGTATTTACCCATCACTCTGCCAAGAGCCTAAGCCTTTATCCAGGAGATCAGAACACTTGATCTTAACACCTCTGAACAGAAGGAAGCTGTGCAAATGGGAGACTGAGGAATAGGAAGGAAAACTATACCTCTTATGTGCTAACCCTGGCCCAGAAAGGACATAATGTGTAAAGGAGAAGTGTCAAGAGAAAAATTGCACTTCTTCAGAAGCCAATGTACCTTTAATTTCAAAAGTACAACCGAGTACCATTTTCTAGACAGATGACTCCCACTTCATATCTCTTGCTGTTCTTTGGATGGCTTCTGTTATTTCTCATCCATCTGTTATTTTCATTTATTTCAGCTAGATTTTTTCCAAATTGGAGGATCTTATTTTGGGAACGATGTATTCCAGAAATGTTACCCCATTTGAAAAGAACGGTTGTGTTTTTCTCGCCCCCCCCATCTTTTTTTTTTCATTTTTTCAATTTGGATGAGAATTTTCTGGGTCTGGGAGTCAAGTCTATTTTGTGGGTTCAGAACTTAACAGTTTTCTCTTCAGAAACTTGCCAGCCTTACAAAAAGTGGGTGGGCTTGGGCATACATTTACCATCCCCTGGAACTCTTCTTACTTTATATATTTCCTCAAGAGCCCATCAAGTCTAGGGCTCCATCAGGCTTAAAGACCCATCAGAGATGTCCGCAAGCAAAGGAACTGAAATGTACATAGATGGGAATTTACTGGTGCTATCTCCAAGGATAGCTTTTTTTTCAGCAAGATCAGAACTGGCATCAGAAAAGCAGGGATGAGGAACACGAGAAGCAAAGCCTGTATACACCTGGAGTGTGCACCTACCTGGAACACGCACCTGCTCATAGCATGCAGCCACAGGGAGACCTAGTTTCCCACCCATGGGTGACACCTTCACTTTGAGTCCTCCCAATTTCAAAAATCTTAAATATCTGAAACTTCTCTCAAGTTACTCTCTTAAGCTTCGTCTCCCTTCCACTCCCAACTTCCTTTGGCTCCCACCATGATGGATCTCTGCTGATTCCAAATGTACCATGCGCTTTTCCATAAACATGCTTTTGTATGTAATGAGCCTGCCTGGATGCCATTTGCTCTTTTCTGTGCCTGGCAAACTTCTGCAGGGAAACTCCTGGCCCATCTCCTTCAAGCCAGCTGAAATGTGATCTGCTCCGGTCTCCCAAACCACAGTTGCCATGTGTTCCCCCAACCTGCTTCCCAGCATACACTTGCCATCTCATCTGTGGCCCTGCTGACATTTGATCTGTTTGTCTGGACTTGCCATGGGCTACTGTCAAGTTCAGCTGCCCCCTTCATGCGTGTGGGTGGAGAGAAAATTTCGGGGGGCTTCCATTTCAAGTGGGTGAGTGTGCAGCAGAATATAGGAGTATTCAGCCTCAAATAGAGCAGGGATAGAAACAAGGTGAGGGGACTCCTCCCTGGAAATGCTGCCACCGCAGTAAGGTCAGGTGACATCAGCCTTGTTTTCACTGCAGCTGGATGGAGAAGTGCCAACACTCACCCAAGAAGCGTGCGTTCAAATATTGCTTCTGCCATTTACTGGTTGGGTGATGAGCTGAAGTCCACTCGTGCTCTGCTTTCTCTGCTGTCCCTGTCACTATTTTTCCCCATTTCCTTTAACTTCCCTCACCTATCCTGAGGTGAAAAGAATGCACCTTCAGATAGAAAAGTTCTGTGTGGTTGTGAGGGACAATGAAAGTCTAATTGCTGGGTTTTTTTCCCCTAACCAATCCTCCCTCATCTCCTTGCTAGTAATAATAGAATCCAAAATAATTTATTATAATTCAGTTTTGCACTTGTAGTTTTCACTAGCATGTGATAAGTAGAAAAGAATTGTGTATAAGGGCTGGGGAGATAACTTAGCCATTGCCTACAAAGGCTGCTGGTCTGTGTTTGTTTACAGTACTCATGTAAAACCAGATGCACAACTTAGTACGTGATTGTTAAGCAAAAGTCCATCCTATACCCATTCTCTCTCTGTGTCTCTCTCTCTGTCTCTCTTATAAAGAAATAAAAACATTTGAAAGAAGAAATTGTGTATATATTCTTTAAGAAAAATATATTAGTATATGATATACAATCCAATCATACTATGGTATGCTTTTAAACAGAACATTGAATGTCTGTGTTGAGAGGAGCTGGAAATCAGTTAGTTAGAACTAGGAAACCAAGGCTAGATAAGGTTATGAGCCACATTTATTAGGGACAGGGCTGAGATTCAAGCCCAGGTCCATGGTGCTAGTCAATACTCCGTGGCCCACAGTGTGACAGGGAGATCCCCAAGAGAAAACGAACCAGTGGTATTCTTCAAACTAGGACAGGGTGCTGCTGGGCCAGTCTGCAGCCAGCTGTTGAGAAGAGCACCAGTTCTCTCCCCCTCTCTCTCCTCACCCCTCCTCGGACATCTAGTTTCCTCTGGTCACAGGAGGCTGTGTTTCTTGCCTCCTTCCTCCTCCAACCCATTGTCACATGGCTGATTTCACCTCCTTAAGTCTTCCCTTTGAGAATTTCATGTCACTATGCTTTTGAAATAAAAATCCTCCCACAAAATTTCCTTTCCCCTTTCTTCTTTTCTTTTGCTGTTTCTAAATGTATTTCATACAAAAGTCTTAAGTTTATGATTTTCTGTTCTTGTCTTGCTTCACTCATGAGTAAGTCCCAGGAGGACAGAAATATATGTCTCTTTTGTCACCTAATCTAACCTAGGACAATATTGTTTCAAAGATTTATGCTGAGTGAATGAATGGATGAATGGATGAATGAAAGAATTAACAAATGACTTGGGTAGAACCTGTTTCTCATAGGCAGCAGAATGTATAATTCCTCATTGAGGTGTCTTTCTTTTCTTCTTGTGGATAAGAACCTTGTCACTGCTCCCTTCCTTGGTAACACAGGTCTTCCTCCATACCTAAGGGTAAGCTTTCCTATGCACAGCTCATACAGCTTGTCTTTAAAAAACAACCATTTCCTGTGAGTCACCAGTGGGTGACTGAAGTTAACTGTTTAGCGGACTTAGAATATGAGAAGTTTCCCTAGAAATTTCGTTTCTCCTTAGTGATCTTTCTTGCTAGTTAGCATTCTGGGACTTCATGATCCTTTCGTTCTTGCTATGGGTAAAGAATTAGTTTGAATTTGAGTTTAAGGTTATTTTATTTTAATTAATCCCTAATAACTCATTCACTAACCCCATCCAAAAAAAGACACATATAGAGATGTGTTCAAAATATCCATACTGGGACCTTAGGAAAAGAAAGAATAATTCCATGTTTAGACTTCACTAAATTTAAACAGAGTTCAAGAAGCTCACTTCATCCTCGATCTCTGTTTTGTTTCCTATACAAGCATTATTTGGGGATGCACAGTGGGTCTTCTTTAGGGAACAGTATTGGTTTAGTTGACCGTTTCTTCCAATATCCCTTTGTCCGGCAATCCCCATCCCTCCTAGCATTCCCCATTCACTATAAGATGTTACAAAATACTTGGCTGCTAAGAAAAGAAGCAATAGCTATTTCCTTTCATTGGACCCAGGATATATAAAAACTGATTAAATTAATCGCTTGGGCTTCTAATGCTGTGCCTTCTGATAATGTTGATCCACACTCAATAGGACACACCTCGGTGGCCACTTTTCTAACAATGGTGATGGATTGCCCTACACCAGGACTTTCCCATTTCTTTTATCTTCCAGCAGCAGAGCCTTTTACTTAAACAGACCTTGCGTGTTACTCTGATAAATAAAGCAGATACAATGGGATCTTCTGGGAGGGCAGTGGGCAGGCAGGAGGATCTGGGGTCAGGAGACACACCTCTGCGTGATGCCTGGGGGGTCTGAGAACACAGTGTGAAAGGCACTGTATCCAGACTCACTTCCTTTTGTGCCCAGCTCGCAGTGAAGTGCAAAGAGGGCGAATGTACTGAGGGCCACACGACAAACATTAACTAGTCACAGTATGTTTCTCATGAGCACTACATACTGACCATCTGGGTTCTTTATTGAGGGAGCCGGTCAAAAAGAGCGTTTACATTCATTATTTTAAAAAAGTAAAAAGAGGAACTGTAGGAGAGACGATATTGACCTAATACGGGCTATAAATCCCTAAAGTCTGACATTTGAAATGCTTCATAATCTGAACTGTCTTAGACACCAACCTGGTGGAAAATTATACACTTGGCCTCATGCGACATGCTGTAATTTAAAAAAAAATTGTAGCTTACCACAAATATTGTATAAATTTACTATCAGGTTATGTACATAAGATGTATATGAAATATAAATTAATTTCATGTTTAGACTTGGGTCCCATCTACAAGATATATCATTATGTGTAGAAAAACTTCCAAAAGCTAAAAAAAATAAGTGTTTTTGTTCCCAGACATTTCAGAAAAAGGAAAACCAACCTATACCATAAATAGCAATAAAGCCCATGACATAAATAGCCTAACTCATGGCTTCCCGGAGTCCTCATGCTCTGAGCTCTGCCAGCCTTTGAATGCTCAAGAACTTTAAAGAGATTCCCTCAAGTCAGAATGGAAAGAATTGTTCTGAGCGATCAACCCATCCTCCATGTCAGACAGTTTAAATGCTTACAAAAATTCTGCTTTGCCATTACATGAGAAAAATCAAACCCTCGATGCAACAGAAGAAATTTCTTTTAAGGGGTTCTTCTTTTTCCTTGTTCAGTTTTTATATTTTATTTATTTATTTACAAGGAGAGAGATGGCTTCTAGCCACTACAATCTCCAGATGCATGAGTCACTTTGTGCAGCTGGCTTTATGCAGGTACTGGGGAAATGAACCCAGATTGTTGGGATTGCAGGCAGGCACCTTAATGACTGAGCCCTGGAATTGTTCTTAATCTTCTCTTTAGTAAATGTATTCAGGTGTTTTGCTTTGTCCTGGCTTCTGTAACAAATACCATTAACTGGGTTGGTTATAAACAAGAGTTTCATTTCTCAAGTTTTAGTGGCTAAGAAACCAAAGATCAAGACACCAGAAAATTCAGAAGTGCTTTCTGGTTCATAAATAGTGCCTTTTTTTCTGTGTCCTTACATGCTGGGAGGTCAAGGGACCCTCTGGGACCTCTTTTATAAAGGCATTCATTCCATTCATGAGGACTTCGCCCTTGTGGTCCAATCACCGACAGAAGTCCACCTCTTCATGCCATCACCTCGGGCAGGGTTTGAACATATGGATTGGAGGAAGACAAACATTTATGCAATAATAGCCTTAGGTAACAAGTCCTCTGAAAGTGACACCTTTCAGTCACTCCTCAATCACTAATGCTATGAAAATTTAAAATATAGAAGTAAACCAAATTCTTTATCAAACTTCCCATTACGAGGAGGTTACCTCCACATGGCAAATTAATTTTTCGCAAACCTTAAGAAAAAGTTTCAGTCCAGAGAGAAAAGAGGAAAACAAAGAGGACACACCCAAGTCCAAGTCCGGAAACAAGTTACTCTATTCTGGGTGGCATTGTTCTATGGTCACATTTCCATAGAGAAATTCCAAGGAGCTGCATGGTGCCTACTAAAACGTGCATGTTTATGTGGTTTTCTCTATTACACAAATTGAGACCTAGATTGAATATTACAGTCCTATAATTAAAAACCTAACCAAATGTAGGACGTGAATAATTTAGGGTTAGGCTGGGCTCTATGTCACAGAAAAAAATAATAAAATAGTTAAATAACACTGGTGTAAACAAAACACAAAGTAGTCCTCTCTGTCATGCAAGAGTGAAAAATCTCAGAGGCGTATCCATGACCTGGTCAGCTAATGTTCTCATGCCTTCTCCTCAGAATCCAAGATGGCTACACACGTCTTCTAGGTGGCAAACAGATTGTGGTTAGAGGGAACGGCCAAAGTATAGCGCATGCTGTCTTTCAAAATGTTTTTCAAAGCCTATCATGGACACTGCAGCGTGGCCTTGGGAACCCAGAGTGGTGCCCGGGAAGGGAAAGAAAGGCACTGTCTCCATTGCTACCTTCAACACAGACACCTTGTGGCATGTGTGACTGGAGATGATACAAGCGACTGGGGACCTTGAAGGTTCAGACGTCTGGAACACTGGGCCCTCCACAGTGGTGCTACGTAACAGGCAAGTGTCAGGCTGGCTTTCCACATGGGCGACATCTCCAGGATGGCCAGGATGGCTGTCATGGTTTGATCCAGGTGTCCCTCACAAACAAATGAATGTGTTCTGATAGATCGATCCTCAGCTGATGGCAATTCGGGAATTAGAAACTCATTAGAGCTGTATTATTGGGGGCGGGCTTATGGGGGTTATAAACCAGCTTCCCCTTGCCAGAGTTTGGCACACCTTCCTGCCGCTGTTTGCAGTGCTGTGGCAGAGGTTTTGTCCACCCTCTGCTCATGCCATCGTTTTCCCTGCCAGGATGGAGTCTCCCCTTGAGTCCGTAAGCCAAATAAACCCATTCCTCCACAATCCGCTTTTGTTTGGGTTTTTCTGCTCAGCAACTAAGAAGATGACCCCAACAATTTTGGTACCAGGATGTGGGGTCATCTGTTGCTGCTAGAACCTTGATCTTGTGGCTTTGGTCTTCTGGAAGTGATCTATAGGAGGAATGTGGAAGGATTTTAACTCTCAGCCTAAGAGGTGCCTCGCAGTGTTGTGAGTACAGCTTCATGGATCATTCTGGTCAGAGTTGAAAGACCTGAATGTAATGAGAACTACGGACTGTGAGGTTTGGCTTATGAGGGTGAGAACGAACTTGGTCAGGACTGGGCCAGAAGCAGTTTGTGTGAGAGGCTTACTGTGTTCTGCCTGTCTGTGTCCTGGGAACCTGTGCAGGGTTGTTTTACTTAAAGATGGACTGGTGTGAGCAGATGGAGATGGCACAGAAAGAAGATCTTTGGGTCTAAACTGCTGCCCATTCACCTGCAATTGTTTGAGAGATGAAAACCATTGAGATTGGGCCAGCTGGTCTGCATTGGAACAACAGGAAGAATGCGGACTCTTTGAAGTAAAGGGCCTGAATGCTTTGATCCCCCCTGGATTAACAAGTTGGTAGCCCACCTGGTTCTGTGGAATGGAGATTGGTTAGAAAGAGAGGGTCGTTGGATTTGCAACACAGTTTTGTTTTTGAAAAATGGCCATCGGCGTGTGAAGCAGGTGTGCAAGGTTGCCTGCATGGAGCCCGATGGAGCCATGAGGATGAACTGTGGGTTGCAATGGAGACCCAG
>PVHP010035838.1:0-18262 GCA_004024765.1 Zapus hudsonius
GAGAGAGAGAGAGAGAGAGAGAGAGAGAGAGAGAGAGAGAGAGAGAGAATTAGAATATATCCTTTTCTGCTTCAGGATTGCAAACACATTGTGTTTCTGCCACCATACCTTCCTTTTGTAGTGGACTGTATTGTCAAATGTGAGTCAAAATAAATAAAGCCCTCCCCTTTCTCCTTCCCTCCTCCCCTCCCTCCATCCCTGTGAGGGGCGAAAGGCTTTGGGGGCCTTTGGAGGCACACCCTGGCTTAGTCTTGGATGGCACCTGACAGCCTGCCAAGAGGGGCTTGGCTTAATGAGTTTCAGGAGGTAGTCCTGATTAGGCTATTTGCACGTCATGCCCACAGGTTCTTGTCATAGACCAATAAATAGCTCCCTGATTGGCAAGGAGCTCTCTCTCTCTCTCTATATATATATATTCTGTAGCATATCTGCAGGTAAGAGATGAAGAGATATATGAGCAATGACGTATGGGGTATGAGCAATGAGATCTGAGAGAAAGCAATAAAGAGAGAATGCGCATTCTTCCACCCATACGTGGTGTATGTGTGTTTGTGTATGTGTGTGTTTTTATCATTGCCCCCGAGGGCGGTGGGCAGTGACACCCCCCTTCCTTCTTTCCTTCTTCAGGTTGCTGCGGACAGGTATTGTGTCCCAGTAATGAACAAAAGCAAGGAGTAAACACAGGCACTTAAGAAGAGTAATTAATGGGGACCGGAAATGACCCTCAAAGCGCCTAGTCTTTCAGCTGTCCCCCAGAGCTGCCATTGCTGTCTCACCTCTTCCTAGACCCCCTCTCTCATGTCTCCTCCAGTCCCCAAGCAGCTGTGGAAATGCCCTTGTTGGAGACCCCTCTCCCAGGCTGGTGGTCTGGGGCGTTCTAATTCCACCAGTGTCTTGTGGATCCCTCAGCTGAAGCCCACCCAGGGGGACATCTTCACCATGTGTCATGTCTCCTTATGAAACTCAGGCTCATCCTCTGCCATCTGCTAAGCTGTTGAGCTGCTAAGCTCAGGTCTTTTAACTCTTCCACTAAGGACCCAAGAGCTTTACGTTCTCCAGAAATGTGGGCTTGGACCTTCACTAAACAGTGACAGAATTTCAGACAGAAGCTTCCCTTAGGATCCCTGGCTCTAGGCCTCCCTCCTTCTCCTCCCTGTGCCTCCCTTCTTCCCGCCCTCTATTCTCCTCTGACTCTTTATCTTCTATTTCTTCTCCTCTAATGAAAGCTTTAGCCCCGCCCCTGCTCTTTAGCCAGACACATCTTGATAATCCTTGGAATTTCCCCCCTTCATATCAATATGGGGCCTCACACACGTCCCCTGGGCTCTAGCCCTTGATCCAGTCCCAAGGTGGCTCATACCTGGGGAAGTTCTGTGCTCACGTACCTGACATGCCTGGCCATTTGGGACAGTAGCCAGCTGTCTCTTCCCCTCCGGCTGCTGCCCTCTCTGGGTCTGATTTGATAGTGGGGAGAAGCCACTGTCCTTGCTCCCCCAAAGAGGACAGGCGCCAGAAGGTTCCGGTGGGTGTAGATGTAGACTGAGGAGAGAAACGGGAAATGAATACTTGCTCTCCATTTTTCATTGTCAAGTCCAAAGGAACAGTCAAAGTTCCAAGGGAGCACAGATGTGACCCTGGGGATCCTCTGCAGAAGGAACTGTTGTGGGGACAACAGGGAAGAATAAGGGTCCTAACAGGACCACAGGGAAGCGGAAGAAAGAACCCCTGGTTCCCAGCAGGGGCTTGCAGGTAGCAGGTGCAGCTGGCTTCCCTTTCTGGTGCTTACCTGACTATCCTGCCTCCAAATACCACGAAGCACCAGAGCCATAAAACAAACAGGCTGAGGTTCAGGAAAGCCCACCCAGCCGTTGTTACAAGGGTGACCGGAGCTATCCTTGGGGGGTTCCACTGATGAAGCAAGAGGCACATGCATGTGAAGCATGTTCACTATTTAGAGCCACATTCCAGTGGCTATGAACCGGAGCCATCAGATTAGGCCCAACAGTACCTCCTCCAGGAAGCCTTCCCTGACCGCTTCCTGCATGGTCTCCTGGACAGGAAGGACGTCCTTGCCCAGGATGGCTTAGCCTACCCAGCAACACATTTATTTACATGGCCTGCTCACTCTGTTTTCCCATCTGTCTCTCCTGGAGCTGCGAGCTCCTTGTCTTTTTCACACCAACAAGAAACCTCCTGCCTAGAGTTCAATAGATCTTCAAGGACTGTGGCCTGCCCAGAAGTGAGGCTCTGAAGGGTTGGGGTAGGGTAAGAGTGGCTTCTCTTCAGTGAGGCAAAGCAATGGGAAAAGAAATGGGAATGAATCCTGCCACCAGCCCTGTGACTATGCGCGATTAGGCCTCAGTGTCCCCATTTGTACCACGGAAGTGTGGTGGGCACCCACCTGCTCAGGCTGATGAGCATTGGATTCTTGAGGCTATTGACTTTAGGCAAAGCCTGCCATGTGGCTGAGGTGGTCATTAGCACTGGGCTCAGGGCTGTCAGGAAGGCGTACAGATAACCTTGGTGACATCAGTCCATTCTGTCCAGTGAAAGTCAGAGGACATCAGCCCACTCTGTCCACTGGAGGACTTCTGGCTGGGTTTGGAAGGAACACGGGAAGATGGAATGATGCTTATTTCCCTGGTCTTTCAAATCTCTAAGTAGTTTTCAAGATTAACAAATTCCCTAAAAATGATGACTCACGGGCTGGAAAGATGGCTCAGTGGTAAAGGCATTTGCTTGCAAACCCTGATGGCCTGGGTTCAGTTCCCCAGAACCCACATAAAGCAAGGTACACGAGGTGGTGTATATGTCTGGAGTTCGTTTACAGGGGCAAGAGGCCCTGGCATCCTTATATTCTCTCCCTCCCTCCTCTCCCTCTTTCCCTCTCTCTCTCCTTTCTCTCTCTCTCTGTCTCAAAAACCATGATGACTCATGACTCACTCCCATCCTGGACAGTGCCAAGAACACACTATTTATTGAGAGGGGCAGGATGGTCTCCTATCTAGACAGGAATCTGAGCATCCAGAGAAGCTACAAGCATGGATAAGGTCGCCCAGAGAAGAATCGTGTGTTGGGCACACTACACAACTTGAGACCTTTGGAAATGAAACCAGTATTGTCTTTTGTGACACATTTTGGCAATAGAAATAATTCATCCTTTAACCCCTTCCAGTGCGAGAGCAGAGACAGCCATCCACTTACTCTCTCCTTCTTACTTAGTGAGGAAGCATCCAGCTTCTCAATAGGCACACAGATAGCGGTATTGAAACCCCACTCCCCAGCCTTGTTAGTAGATGGTTGTAGCCACATGATTAAATCATGGCTGTTATTAGTCATGTGAGAATTCCATGCTTGTCCATGGCCAACCCTGATCAAGAGAGAGTCTATTTCTCCACCTCCTTGGATCTAAATAGGTCCTGCGAACCTTCCCCCCATGCAGTGTGGTGGGAGGGACACTCGACCTGTTCTAGGGTGGACTTTACTTGGCCTGGCAGCTTCTGTTTCCTTCTTTGACAGCCAGTTGCCATGGAAGAAAGTGCACATGCCCAGTAGGTACCCTGCTAAGGAATCCCAAGCGAGTGGAGGAGGTCTGGGGAGGAGGTGCTGTGGAGAGATGGAGAGAGAGGGTGTCCAGAGAACACTGAGGACCAGGCCTGGCATCACTCCAGCCCCAGCTGCATCTGGTTCAAGCTCAGGAAGCCCCCCTTCCTCCAAGTCAAATCACACACCTGTATGTGGGTATGTAAAGCCACTCTGGGTTGAGGTGGTTTGTTATACCAAAATTGAGCACGTGACCAACAGGCAAGTTGGCCATTGGCAAGCATTTGTCCAGTGGATCAGCAAACAAACAATGGGTGGATGTCCTCCTCTGCATTGTTTTTGTTTTGTTTTGTCTTCTCCAGGTAGGGTCTCGCTCTAGCCCAGGCTGACCTGGAACTCACTCCGTAGTCACAGGCTGGCCTGGACCTCACAGTGATCCTCCTACCTCTGCCTCCTGAGTGCTGGGAATAAAGGCATGCGCCACCACACCCAGCTCCTCTGGGTTTCTTGGTTGTTGTGACCAAAGGTCCAATGTGATTCTGAAGTAGAACTGGTATAAGAATGTCTTCTGAGTGAGGGCTGGACCTAGACCACCATCCTTGCTGCATCCGGGGATTTCATCCTTCTTTGCAAGACTGTGCAAGCAGAACATCGCTTCTGAGGGAGGGGATCCTGCCCTTGAAGGTGGCAGGTGGTCACTGGCCTCTGTGCCTTGTGACACATGTCATCTTCAAGTCACTGTGAGCACAGCTGAAACACCGGAACACTATTTGCGATGTGCAGAAGGTGAGGGAGGGAAGGAGACGCCATGAGAAAGTGGAGCCCTGTGTGACTGACGGCCAGGACCGTTTTCCATCTTTAGCTATGTGGTAGCAATGTCCCTACTTCCTCAAACTTTCTATGGATTCCAGCTGACTGACAAGCCAAGAACAGGGCCTAGCAACCATCACCACAGGAAGTGGGCAGGTGGCATGCGCCCTGCTGCTGTCCTTTGGTCTCCATGAGCCCCAGGTCACCATGCTTTCACACGGGGAGACTTAGAAAGCCTGTGAGGTTGCTCGATTCTTCCAGAAGCAATGGGATTGGGGAGAGTTCAGTCACCTCAGCCACAATGGCTGATCTACTTTGCAACTGTGCCCAGTCAACATGGGTGAATATTATTCTGGGTGTTCCTGTGAGGGGGCTTTTGGATGAGATTAAAATTTAAATGAGGGGATTTTTGGACAAAGCATGTAGTCTTCTCCAGTGTTGGTGGTCCTTTCTTAGTCGTTCGAAGGCCTGAATAGAACAAAAGACTGTTGTCCATCAGGGGAGAGGCGACTCTGCAGCAGATGGCCTTCAACTTGAACTGTAGCCCTGGTTCCTTCCAGACCCTCTAATCTAATGGTCCATCCTTCAGATTGGGGACTTGTCAACCTCCATCATGGTGTGGACCAGGTCCTTAAAGTCTGCTAGTCTTGCCCTCTCCCACTATGCCATACACCCCTCTTATCCATGGGGGATGAGTTCCGAGATCCCCAGTGGATGCTTGAAAGCTCACAGAGTACTCACTTGCTGAAGACTGGGCATCAGTCCTTCCTCAGTATCCATGGGGAATCCATCCCAGGACCCTCCTGGATACCTAAATCTACAAATTCTGTGTCCTTTTCATAAAATGACATAGAATTTCCATATTGTCCTGTGTGATTGAAACTGCCTCTAGATGACTTATAATACCTTATAATACTTATAATACTAGATGACGAATAATATATTTATAATGTAAATGTTCCCTAAATAGTGGTTAGGCTGTACTTGTTTAAGGGCAATGACAAGAAAAAGTCTATACATGTGCAGTACAAAACCACCCTCCCCACCCAATATTTTAAAACCCAGCTGGCTGAATCTATGGATGTCAATATGAAAACATGATTGCACTGCATAGCTGGGTTTGCAAGCTTGTGCCCCCAAGCCCAGCCCATTTAATATTTTTGGACCAGAGTTGACTTGTGGGTAACTGAAGCCTTGGCACGAATAACAGCGTCATGGATAAGGAGGCTTCTATGTGAAGACTCTGTTTCCCTAGAAAGTCCCGACAATTACAATGATCTCAACTGATTTTTATGTTTTTGTTTTAGCTTTGTATTGTGGCAATTTATAACCTAAGACAGAAGTAGACAAAGTAATATTATAAACCCCCACATTCCTAGCACTTAGCTCCAACAATAATTAACTCATAATCTTGCTTTTTATGACATGTGTCTACTCACTTAACTACCTCCTGTATCATTTTGAAGACAAGCATAGACATCATATCATTTCACCTAGAAATTTTTGTTGTGTATTTCTAGAAGCGATGACTTTAAAACATAACCACAAGACCATTAGTACACTTAAAATTAAAAAAAAAGGCTGAGAGATAGCTCAGCAGTTAAGGTGCTTGCCTGCAAAGCCTAATGACCTGGGTTCCATTCCCCAGTATTCACGTAAAGCCAGATGCACAAAGAGGCTAATGCATCTGGAATTTGTTTGCTGTAGCTAGAGGCCCTGCCACACCCATTCACACACTCTCCTCTTTGTCTCTCTATGCAAATGAATGAATAAATAAAATATTTGAAATAAATAAAAACAATTACTTAATATTGTCAAATATTCAGTTCTGCTCCAATTTCCACCACTTATGTTTTGAAAATTAGCTATATTATGCAGCAAATTTTTAAAAAAGCATAATGTAAAAGTAGCACCTACTCACTGAATACTCACACGCAGACTGAAGCACCTTTGTAAAACATGAGAAAGTTCATGGAATAAAAATTAGTCCCCCACAATTGCTGAGACTACTGCACCTCTGTGGTATCATCGTACCATAGAAAAAGACAGACTTTCCAGAAGACACAACCTGTGCCAAGATGCCAGTTACTACTGTTCTCTCAGCCCTTGTGTGGTGCACAAACCCAGTACTGTAGGCCCCCGGCCCTCAGGGTTCCATCAGCACTTACGTTTTGAAGGGAAGCCGTTCAGATTTTCTATGGATATATACATATTTTTGCATAATTGTTTTCATATGGTGTGTTGTTTTGTTCCATAGCAGACCGTAAACACTTTCCCGTGTCATGAAATTTGCTTCCAAAGCATGACGCTGTGTGACTGTAGAAGGGTGTATTATATGTCTGTCCCACAATGGTGGTAAGCAAAGGCTAATTGTTCAGACCTACTGCCCTTTCAGAGCAATGTCTGTCTCGGTAGATAAAACACAGGCAGGACATGATGTTCCTTGGAGCAACATTAAAACACGAAGGGAAATTTGTGCACATGCGTTACATGATCGTGAAGTTTGAAATTGGTTCCACTCGTTGGTTTAGGAAGAAAGCCAAGGTATGGTTCTATTTTGTTCAACTGATGCCTCGGAGGGCAGGAAGAACTGTCTCTTGACAAGCTTTGATTCTCAGCTCTTCCATAGTAAACCAGATGCTTCAGTGATGAGTAGTGGGGCCACAAAGAGTGGAACGAATTCATAAGGACAGTTCTTCCCAAAGTTATGTAATCAGGAGATGCGGTGGTGCAGAAACCGTCCCCCCACTGACGGGTGAGACAGGCTTGGGGGTTCCCTCTGACTGGAGTTGTAGGGTGTTAGGGCACAAACACAGCCATTCCTGGAAACAAAAACCACCTAATTACCTTGTTAGAAACACCATCCCCGACTCAGGCATTGACCATTGGGTTCTGGGAAAATAGCCAGTGCATAATCTCCATCTCTCCAGAGCCAGGATAATAAACACTGAGGTCAACTGCAAAACACCCATTTGCCCAAACCCACAGCCCACAGTCGGCCCAGAGCTTGAGTGGCTATTTTCTATGCTGGCTCTTATCATCTGAACTGAGTCCCCACAGCTAAGTGACTCAGTTTAATGGAGTCTTTGGGACAGGGTAAGGTCACAGAGCATATGTAAACCAGGAATTCCTAACTCCAGAGGCCACTCAGAAAAGTAACAGAATTTCGGTGCCTTAAAGCCTCTCCTTGGAAAGGCCATTTACAGGTATTGCCTGGGTTATATTGGGCCTCCTGGAGAAGAAAGAAGGGGGGTGTTTCTCTGGCTATGCCAATCCACAAATTTAAGTTTAAAAGTTGATAAGAAGCCCATGTTGTTGAACCTTGATTGAGGCTTTCTCGGGCTAAGAGCAGAGCAGTACAATCCCTAAGGTAACTTGCACACTAACCATGACCTTGATGGCCGATCTTCAATCCCCACTGAGGCAGTTTAGGGATAACAGGGTCCCTACCAAGAGTAAAAGCCAGGAATGCCCTTGAGCCTGCCCTTGCAGTCTTGGCTTTGCTAGAGGTCAGAGAAGGATCTAGCTTCTCCTCATCTCTTACCTAAAGGAGTTCCCTAAACCTGTTTCTCCTTAAACTCAACCCGAGTCCCTCCCTAGAAAGGATTTCAAATCTTTGAATTCTTTAGATAGGAATTCAGTGACACCCCCCAAATTCTCACATCATATCTGTGCATTGGCAGAGGAACCCCAATTCTTGTATCCTATTGGTACATTGACATATACTGGTTCGTTGATGAAGAACCTCAAATTCCTGTATCACCACTGGTTGCAGTTACCTTTGTGTCACTGGGACAAACACCCGACCAGAAGCAGCTTATGGGAGGAAAGGGTGTACTTCAGGTTTACAGATTCCAAGGGAAGCTTCATCATGGCAGAGGAAGCTGGCTCACTTGATCACACATCCACAGCAGAGAGACAAGCAGCAAGCCTGAGTTGATTCTCAATACCTAGTAGGGCAGACTCAAGATCCGCCCCAGTGACACTCAGAAATACCCCAGGCTATGGGGACCTTACTTTCCAACCACACCACCCTTCCCTGAGCCCGGCCTCATCAATTCCAAGGACCTGCATTCTTTTGTCTCAATCCCACCCAGAACTGTAACAGAATGGCGTGTTAGTTTCCTAGCATTGTCTTCACACAGTATCAGAGTGGGTGGCCTGAAATAATAGAAGCCCATTCTTTTGCCTCTGGAGGGGAGAAATGTGCGATGAAGGTTGGGGGGAGGGGTAAACTCCCTCCAAAAGCTCTAGGAGAAGAGATCTGGACCATGGCTTCCTTTAAGTGACCCGTGTAACTCATCTCTGCCTCTATTTCCACATGGCTTCTTCCCTCTTGTAAGGACACTTGCCACTCTCAATCAGGGCCTACAATAATGGCCTCATCTCAGCTTGATGACATTTGCAAGGAACTTAGCTCCACATAAAGGTCATGTTCTCAAGGACTAGGAACGTCATTTAGGGAGGATCCCATAGATGGTTTGTGATTCTGAACTAACAACTTATCAACCCTGGGCTCTGGGTTCCTCTGCGTCCCTCTGGGTCCCCACCATTATCCTTATTACCTGCAGATTCAATGCTCTTTTGGACCAGGGTGTCATTATTTCAGACTGAATAGGTGACAAGGGTTTGTCAGGGTAGAAGCCCTGAAACTCTGAGAGGAAGGGCTGTGTGAACAAGAACTTTAAAATTTTTAATTTTCCCCTGTTTTTTTTTTTTTTTCTAGGTAGGGTCTCCCTCTAGTCCAGGCTGACCTGGAATTCACTATGTAGTCTCAGGGTGGCCTTGAACTCATGGCGATCCTCCTACCTCTGCCTCCCAAGTGCTGGGATTAAAGGCGCCCGTTTTGGTTTTTGAGACAAGGTCTTGGGATGTGGTCTAGGCTAACCTTGAGCTGGCCTAGAACTCATGACCTTCCAGTGCTGAGATGATATTTGCCAAGTCCTTTTGTAGTGCCAGGAGCCAGGTCATAAATTAAAGAGCAGCCAGCCAGCCAAACTGCCAGCTCCCTCCTGTTCTGGGACAGTCCCAAGGCCCAGTGTGCACAGTCAAGGGCTCTTGGCACCCAAAGCGGAGCTGACATTGGCCTTGGAGACTAAGTATATCTGTTGAGTCCAGCTTCAATATTTGGACAGGGACAAGGCTTGTGTGCAGAGGCAGTGAGTGGGTGAGAGGGTCTTAGTTCTGGGTGAGACTGAAGAGATTTGACGTGTTATTGAATCAGGGCCACAGAAGGTGATGCCTGGGCTGCCACACATTCCAGGAATGCGGATGTCAGTGCGTGTCTGAGGCTGACAGGATTTGACAGTCCCCATCTGGGAACAATAAGGCAGCAGCAAGCCAGGCCTGGCAGGGACTACTCTACCTCCCTCCCTCTCTCCCTCCTGTCGCCCGGCTGGATCCTTACTACAGTCCCCTGCATACCCAGTCTTGGGGACAGCAGGGTTGGGGGGGGGGCTTCTAAATGCTTGCCATTCCAGGAGCAGTGGGCTGCAGACACAGTCCGTTTTCCCCCTGGGAGACCTGAGTGGAATGCCACGGGGAGGCAATTTGGGATGCCAACTGATCACCAGCCCCCTGGGAGGCCAGGGTGGCAATGTGTTGATGTCACGGTGAATACCTCAGGCTTTCTTCGTGCTCGTGGGGGAGGGGCTTCCATCTGTGAAGTTCAAAGCGCCATCCACTAACTACTTCTCCTAATCCTCCTCTGATCTGGATTTTGTCGTGTAACTAAACTGATTACAAGACTTTGGCAGTCAGGCTAGGCTGGGTCCCTCTGATAGACTTGCACAGGCCTAGTTTCCACCTGCTGCGCCAGCTGGGGAGTTTCTGGTGCAGGAAGGAGTCACTAATGCACCATGGTCCTGTAATGTTCCATATATTGCTCCTGATTCCTGACTCCCAACCCTTCCTGGCTTCAGAAGGACACCTCCGATCGAACGCTGTATCAGCATCCCGCTGCCCTTAGAGTTGGGTGCTGGGACCCTGACTGAGCACCAGGAGCCCCCAGCCCCCATTCCTATCTCATTTGAGTCTAGCCCTTTCCCACAGGGACACTCCCTCACAGAGCCCATGCCACCCCCTGACCATCAGCCTTCTGTTCCAGGACCCAGAATTCCCTGCCCATGCTGCTCTGGGCTGGGTCTCTACGTGGGGCACCATGCACGCTGGGCAGGGTGGTTGTGTGAGCAGGTGAGCTCTGTGCAAGCTCCTTATGGGGCAGATGAAGCGGCTGGCGAGGGACCACTGATCTCTCTCCCTTCTGCCCTTTCAGTTCCAGCATGCTTTGGCCCTGGGACATCTGTCATTTCAAGCTGGTCATCATTTGCAAAGATCCTTCCCTCAATCAGTCCCCACGATCTCTTGATGGCAGACTAGCCCAGTGTGCACTCCCTTCTTGTCACCCAAATCCCACCTTCTATCCTCTCTCATGGAGAAAGCCAGAGCCTCCTCACGAAGGAGCCTCCCTGCCGCCATACCTGCCTTATCCAATACATTCTTCATGCCATGGCTAGAGTGAGCCTCTGACCTTCGACTTCTCTGTGATTCACAATCTGAATCACTTCCACTTGACCTTCAACTCACAACTTGGGGTCAAGGACCTGCCAGTGAGCTGCTGGGGATCCTCAAACTTGGACCTTCTTCACCCTTCCATTGTGAACATTAATTTCCTATAATTCCTACTAGACATTGATGAAGTTGGTTCTTAAGGTCATGAGAGCCTAGTGTCAGAAGCACAACTGATTCTTGTTTAGTGAATAAGGGATCCAACAGACAAGGTCATTGCTAGGACTTGAATTTAGGTCTTTGAGTCAGCAGCCAACTTGAGTTGTCTAGCCAGGGAATGGCTCAGAACACTAGTCCTTAGAAGAGTCTGGTCAGGAAGGTGAAATGCCCTCGGAAATGTGCTGACATGAAACTATTTTCCAGAATGTCCTCTCGGGGAGTATGGTGTAACACAGCAGGGAGGAATCTTTTGACATTCTGTGGGAATATTTGAGAGGTAATAAATGCTCTATGAGGCTGTTCTTGGTTGCTAGGTGGTAAGGCTGTTTCAGGCCAGAGCAGAATTGCTCATCCTCCAGCCTCTCTGAAATCCATCCGTGTCTCCACACACCACCCAGGCCCCTCTGCAGCTAGGAGTGGTTGTGTGTATAAACCCCTGCCTTTGAAATGCTGGATTCTTACGTGGCTTTATTAAGGATAGAGGGTGTGAACCTCTCTTCCTTTCTCCTCCACCTTCATGTTTCCTGGAGTCCCATCACTCATGTACCATTGGTATGTATGTCTCTTATAATAGCAACTAAATACAATCCCCCATGGAGCCAGGGCCAAATGCATAGCTCACCCTGGGGTCCTTCATGCCTCAGTTGGGTCTACTTCTGGCTTTTAGTCCAGGACTCTTCTTTCTCATCCTCCTTCCCATGCTGGCATAGCCTCAGGCATCCCCCTAGCTACTCACAAGTACCTCCTTTCCTCCCACCTTGGCAAGATGTGCCCAGTCCTGCCCCAACTATGATCCTATGGGGAATTCAAACTTAAGCAAGACCCTGCAAGTGCTGGGAACCCAGACATTCTTTCAGAAGTATGGGTACTTCTGTTTAGTCCATAGCCCTTTTCCTGGAAGAAATATGATCATTTTCTTGAAACTACCAGTCTATGGTGTTCAGAATCCTGTGTACAGTTCTTCTAGAGACTCAGAATGTGAGGAGAGTGGACGACACAGTTCTTCCTTGGAGAGAAGGACACAGAGAGCAGGAGTGATGGCCACCTACCATATTGTTTTAAATATTTATTTATTTATTTATTTATTTATTTGAGAGAGAGGGGGTAGAGAGAGAGAGAGAACAGATGCTCCAGGGCCTCTAGCCTCTGCAAACACACTCAAGACCCATGTGCCACTTTGTGCATCTGGCTTATGTGGAAACTGGAGAATCAAACCTGTGTCGTTAGACTTTGCAAGCAAGTGCCTTAACCAATAAGCCATCTCTCCAGCCCCCACATTGTTTGAAATGGCCCCATCCTGTTTCCTGTTGTGACCTTCTTCATCATCAGTGGCTGTGGTCTTTTGCAGACTTGTGCCCAATCTTGGAGCCAGAGCTGGGAAAGGGGTGTTAGCGCCCCCCCCCCCCCCCGTGGGTTTGAGAGTGCCTGGGGGGTGTCTTTTCATCACAATGCCAGTGATCCCAGTAGCAGCTAGGAGCCAGGACTTCCATTCCACAAAATGGAATGACTTGTTTTGTGATGGATATTTCTAGTACTTCACATAATCCAGCTTCTTCATCTTCAAAACCACCCCATGGAGCATTCTGATCTCCATTTTGTAAGTGAGGAGACTGGGACATAATTAAGTTAAACATGTGCCCAAAGTCACTGTGGTTTATGGTGGAACTCAGATGGAGAGCCCCTCAGCCTAGGGTCTTTTTTTTTCTTTTTTCTTTTCTTTTCTTGTCTTGTCTTTTTAACTGTAGTCCAAGTGCTTTAGAGAAGGAGTCAAGGGGTGATGACGTTCAGTAGATAAAGTGCTTTCTATGCAAGCATGAGTTTCTGACTTCAGATCCCTAGACCCCATGTAAAGGCTGGAAGCTCTGGTAGGCTTCTGTCTATGGCAAGATGGTAGGGAGAGACCGAAGTTGTTCTGGAAGCGGCAGACCCACTAGCAACCTAGCAGCAAATGGACAAGTGCATAATGACCTTGTCTCAATGAGGCGGAAGGTGAGGATCATCCCAAAAGCTGTCCTCTGTCCTCCATATGTGGGCTGTGGTGTGCAAACCAGTACACACACACACACACACACACACACACACACACACACACACACACTTTAAAAAAGGAGAAAAGAAAATAGGAATTCAAGTTAGAGTTCCTTAGAAAGGACATGTCCTTTTTTCTTTTGTTAAATGTATTTTTTATTTTATTTTATTTTATTTATTTATTTGTAAGCAGAGAGAGACAATGAGTGAGAAAGACAGAGAGAATGGCCTCTAGCCATTGCAAAGGAACTCCAGACGCATGGGTCACTTTGTACATTTGGCTTTATGTGGATACTGGGGAATCAAACCAGGGTTGCTAGACTTTGCAGGCAAGCGCCTTAACCACTGAGCTGTATCTCCAGGCCACGTGTTTTTTCTTTAGTGTCTTCCAGGGAGGGCATGCTCCCTTCTGCTTGTGACCAAAGAAGAAAGGTTTCAGTGACAAGCTGGAGTCCCCAAAGTAGTGACAGCTCTCCTCCTTCCTTTGTGTCTACCTCTGTCTCACTTCCGGTGGCTCTCCTCCAGCCCGCTTGTTTTGGGTGATGGCTGAGATTCTGCACCTGCCACTTCCACCTCCTGAAACTCCCTCTCTCTTCAACCCTCCCTGGACCTTGGCCACAAACAGCCTCTGCGCTTCCTTCATATGGTTTCTTAGAATCACCTTCATGGTACTTGTACCCTTCCTCCCAAGGTGCATGGAATTGCTGTGCCTCTTTTGAAACCAGTGTGACCTTCCCCCTTACTGTGACCATCGGATGCCCACAGCTCCTAGATGTCACCCCTCCCTGGACTCACCTGACTCACAGGCACTGCCTTGGCTGGGAAGCCCGTTCCCTTCCTCACAGACCCCAGGGCAGTCAACTGTCAATGGCAGAAAGAAAGAGGAACACAGAAGGCTAACTTCCTTGCCTCAAAATGGGGCAAATTTTGCAGATACATATGAACATTCCAGAATCTTCTGTACATAAGACCTAAGACCATACCTCACTTGGATTTTCTGGGTTCGTGGTTTCCTTTATTTTCTTTCATTTGAGAACTCTTCTTCAGAAACAAAAAGAAACAAAACAGAAATAAAATCCAAACCAAATCAAAACAAAAAATTATGTGCACTGAATTCCCGTCAAGCTCTGCTTTCAGGGTAACTAACCTTAGCCTCTTCTGTTATTCTTTTCTCCTTAAAAAATTCATTTGTTTATTTGATAATAAAGAGGGGGTGTGGAGATAAAGCATGGATGTTCCAGAGCCTCTTTTCAGTCACTGCAAACAAACTCCAGATGCGTGCGCTACTTTGCGCATCTGAATTTACATGGGCACTGGACAATCAAACCTCGGGCCAGCAGCCTTTGCAAGCAAGCACCTTTAACCACTGAGCTATCTCCCCAGCCCCTCTTCTTTTCTTCTTAGTGCTTATGGAATATACTATAGGGTATCTTTATCCATCTGTCCATCTATCTGCTGTGCTCATTACTGCATCCTCAGTACCTGCAACAACAGTTCCTGGCTCCTACTTGCTGCTGGGTAAATGTGTGTTTCCAAGATGAATGAATGATTCTCCGCCCTGGTCAATCATGGGGCTGGTATGGACCCCGATTCTCACCAGCTTTCTCCCCATTGCCTTCAGCCTGTTGAGGCAGCTTTGTCCCCTGAGGTCTGGGTGACTTCCCAGGTGCTCATATCACTTGCTTGACATCTGTCAGCTCCTCCTTAGATACTCCTATCCACAATCTGTTCACTCCAGTTTCTGTGAAACTGTAAGGTGAGCCAAGGAAGCTATTAGTTTGCATTGAGTTGGGATCCAAAAATGAGGAAGAGCGAGAGGTAAAGGTTAAAGGAGGCTTTTCCTGGTCGGGGCTGAGATCAGAATGTGTGATAGTCCCAGGAATGGCCACAGGCGGAGAATGCTGTCTTCCGGACACCCTTCAAAGGAACTTTGAAGGTGGTTCATGCTCAAGGCTAGCTCTGCACAGTATCAAGGGAGTGTCTTAGGGCTGCGCCACCCAGGAGCAACTTGGGAGCTGGAGATGTGCCGTTAGACCACACAGATGCAGCCTGAACCTTGCTGATTTTGCCCTATTCTAGACCTGACCCCTTCTCTGTATTTGGTTTCTGGTCAGTAAATGCCCTTTAGTTTCAACAATAGTCAACTCTTTGAGGGGTTAATTTTGAAAGATTTTTTTTTTAAGAGAAAGTAGAAGAGTGAAAGTAAAATGCAGAAAGACTTCTAAGCTGAAAGGGGTCCCCCACTCCAGCGGAGAAAGGTCCCCAGAGGGAGAAATCTCATTAATAGCCAAGTCTTTTGTTTGTTTGTTTGTTTTAGAGGTACAGTTTCAGTCTAGGCCAGGTGAGTGAGATGGCTCAGCAGTTAAAGCTCTTGCTTGCAAAGCCCGATGGTCTGGGTCTGCGTCTGAGTCCCCAGTACTCACGTGAAGCCAGATGTGCAGAGTGGCTCATGCCACTTGATTTACAGGGGCAGGAGGCCCTGGTGTGCCCAAGCTCACTCTCTTTTTGTCTGCCTCATTCTGCCCCCCTCAAATAAATAAAAATGTTTTTTAAAAGGAGACATGTGAATGCAACCTTGTGACACGTGCTCCTCGATTTCTTTTTAGTTGTGCAGTCCCATTTAGATTTAGATTTAGATGTCCATTTAGAGGGCAGTCCCATTTGATGGGGATGGGGCCATCCAGCATGTCAAAACAAGAGGAGAGGCTCATTGGGGGGCTTCCTTGAACCCAGTTACCACATTCCTGGAAAGGAACCCAGAGCATGGGGAGGAAGAGGGAAGAGATACTGTAAAGCCAAAACAAAACAAAACACATACACACTCGCACAGCCCATATGCCTATTGGTTTTCAACAAGAAAGATCAGAAAGAAAAGTCAAAGGATCTGCTTCCTAGGGCTGTCCTGTGTAAATGCCTGGCTGGAAGCTTGGCCATCCTGAGCTGACAGATGCTGCCTAGAGTGGAGGGTTCTTCAGTTAGCAACCTGCTGCTCACCTCTGGCTTCACAAAGTCCACAGTCAAGTTCCAACTGCCTCTGCTTTGCCCACTTCTCGCTGACTCGAGAGCACTCAGCTCTCAGCACCCACTACAGGCTCTCCCCACCATTTCAGCTCTCACCTGACCCCTTCTGTCCTATTTTCTGGAGGACACGTGAGCTGTTCAATTTGTCTTTGCTTTCCTGCGTGTGAGCCTTTGTCACCCCCTCCATTGTTTCATCCTGTGACCGAATAGCTTAAGCCACCATCTAGAAATTCTACCTGTGCTCTTGAAAAGGAGGGTCCCCAAGACTCCTGCCATTGAATGTGGGTGTGGAAGGTGCTCTCACCAGTGGAAAGCTTAACAAACGTTACTCTAGTCTCTACCACCAACACATCATCTTTTTTAAAAAAGTATTTTATTTATTCATTTTTAAGCAGAGAGAGAGAGAGAGAGAGAGAGAGAGAGAGACAGAGAGAGAGAGAGAGAGAGAACCAGGGCCACCACCTTGTGGGTCTGGCTTATGTGGGTCCTGGGGAATTGAACCTGGGGCCTTAGGCACTGGAGGCAAGTGCCTTAATCGCTGAGCCATCTCTCCAGCCCCACATCATCTTATAGTTGACAAAATTGTTTCATCTTTATCAAGTATCCAAATCCTGTCCTGGGAATGTGGTTAAATGTGTGCCGAAGCTGCGTGAAGCTGAGTTCTTAGCAGAGAAAGGCTGGCTAACTTCCGAGTCCACATAGAGCTGGTCCTCTCCTGGACCTAAGATCTTCCATGCCCTGCTCTGAGAGCCAGTTGTTTCCAAGAAGGGTGGGATGCATGGACTCATTCTTGATTCAATTATTTTCAACACATTTCTATGTATATACTTTTAAAATATTTTAATTTATTTGTGTGCTTGTGTGTCTGAAAGACAGAGCCAAAGAGACATATATCATATATCTATCTATCTATCTATATATATCTATATATATGTATATATATACAGAGAGAGAGAGAATGAGCAAATAAGGGCCTTCAGCCACCGCAAATGCACTCCAGGTGCATATGCAACTTTGTGCATCTGGCTTTTCACAGGTACTGGGGAATTGAACCTGGGCTGGCAGGCTTTGCAAACCAGTACCTTTAATCACTGAACCATCTTATTTGCTAGAGATGGAAGCCAGACACTTGCCCATACTAGTTAAGCATTCTGCCATGGAACTCCATCCCCTGTGTTTTAAAAAGACATTTTTAAACATCGTTGAGTTCAGCACACTCACTCCTGCCCTGCAAGCACTTTGTCTAGTCTGCAGGGCTGAGGGTGATCGTTGGGGAAGGTGAAAACGACCTGAAACTAATAATTAACAAACATTTCATCCTATAGCATCAGAGGGAAGTGCGTTGCAGGGTATGTGAGCCGATCATGCTGACCCACTTGCCCCAACTTGCCCTTGGCCTGGTAGACAGACCCCTGAATACTGGATTCCAGCCTTCTAGGCCAGCCAAGTCCTGCTTGGTTCAGCCCATGGGAGGCACTGCTGGGCCATTGGAGGATGGGGCAATGGAGAAGCAAGGAGCCATTCTGTTCTTGCCCTTCCTGCCCTGGATGGCGTTTTCCCCGTGGCCAGCTCCCAGGAGGCAGGGCTGCCTCTGGCAGTCTGTCTGGGCTCTGGCGATCCATTCCTTCTTTTCTCTCCAGCCTCTGGGTAGTGACTGCCTCTACTCTTGTCAGTGTCAGGTTGTCTTACCATCCTGTTAGGCTCTCAGCTCTTCCGTCATCCTGTAACACATTCCTTGGGCTAAATTCCCCAATACAGTGGTTTCTGTTTCCCTAGTTGGTCTTGGACGGCTGTAATTACCCTGTGTATTTCCTAGCCTTGACTTCTGCTGTTGCTGGAGGGCTGATGCTGTCATGGAGCTGGGCTGGGACTTTGTCACAGACTGTGTGCTGGCTGTGCCTTGTCTTAGATCACGGCAAAAGTATGCAGCCCAGAGCTGTAGGCTTGTCCTCACAGAACTGCAGGGACTCAGGTAGGACAGGGACAAGGGTAGGGAGACCCTCTGAGGGAGGACTCTATGCAAGAATCTCATGTCTACTGACCTTGAACCCATGTCCTTTCAGATTCCCTGTCACCCTTGGGATCATTCCACCCTACTCCATGTTCACGGCCACTCCAGAGAGAATTACTGATC
>PVHP010035839.1:0-18258 GCA_004024765.1 Zapus hudsonius
CCCCTCTCTCTCAAATAAATAAAATATTTTAAAAATCTCTCACTTTATGTTGAACCTGGTCTATCACAATGGTCAAGGGCACGTGGATTTCACAGCCTCCAGCCCTCTGGTGAAAAAGGCTATTTTATCCAGACTATAAATGGGTCATTTCTTAACAAACTGGAAGTGAGAGTCTAATTCTTCTTTTCCTCTGAACTTGACATTCATTGAGTAGGAACCACGTGTTGGGCATCAGGTGACAGTGATCACATGTCTCCCACACTGTCTTCATTCTCCTGCAGCCTCTGCTGCCCTTGCCATATCTGAGTACCATCACAACCATGGTTTCCTTGGAAATGCTTAACACAGACTTCATTCTAACAGAAAAGTTTGCATTGCAATGGTCAATGATAAAACACTGTCACCTGTCATGATCCCAAACTGGACCTGAAAATGAAGATGACAGGAATTAGCTAGCCAGCTGAAGCCCCTGACACCTGCTATTGCTTTGTATTAAACCAGAGAAGATTTAGGGGCAGGGAGTCAGGTCCTTATGCTTTACTCAGTGGGTAAAACATGAGGACCTGAGTTCAGATCCCCAGTTTACCCGTGTAAATTCCAGACGCAATAAGCACATGCCAGGAATCCCACTCTGCAACAGGCAGATCCCCAGGGCTTTCAGGCTAATCTGGCTGAATTGGTGAGCTCTGGATTCAGCAAGAGGCCTTATCTGAAAGGGGTAGGGTGAGGGATACTGAAGAAGGCACCTGCCATCGACCACTGGCTTCCACGTGTATATGAGCACACCCAGACACACTCAAACCTACACATGCCAAGAAAAAGGAATGGTAAAAATATCAGGACAATGTTAAAAACACAGCAGCATATAACCCAAGTTTTATTTTTGTCAGAATCAGGAAAATGGAAAGAGAACATAAAAGCAAATAATTTTAATCATCCCATGATGGGATGAAGTTCTTCACTGGGGTATCCCAACCATCTCATGTGTTCCTCACATTATCTTTCTCTTTTTTAAATTTTTTAATTTATTTATGAGAGAGAGAGAGAAAGAGAGAGAAAAGAGGCATGCCAGGGCCTCCAGCCACTGCAAATGAACTCCAGACACATGTGCCACCTTGTGCATCTGGCTTGACATGGGTACTGGGGAATCGAACTCTGGTCCTTCTGCTTTTGCCTTGCAGGTAAAGGCCTTAACCGCTAAGCCATCTCTCCAGCCCTGCATTTTCTTTCTCATCAGGGTGTCTTTTTCACACTTAGGACAGCTGCATCATGTTCCTGAATCTTTACACAGTATGGCTGAGCTCCTGATGATGCGGGCTTCACAGCTGGCCCACGCAGACTTCCACCCCCACCCGTGTGTCCTTGGTAATGTCACTAAACCTATCTAAGCGCTTTTCTCCACAAAACAAGATAATCCTAGCCCCTGCCTCATAATATGAAGGCCTTTGGAATATTCTTGGCCAACGTTCATGTTCAATCAATCATAGGTATCATTATTATTTACTATCATGAATATGTGTGATGCCCATTCTACAGAGAAGGAAGTAAAGCCCAGTTAAGCTGTCTATCTGTCTGTCTGTCTGTCTGTCTGTCTGTCTGTCTGTCTGTCTATCTATCTATCTATCTATCTATCTATCTATCTATCTATCTAAATATCTATCGCTGCTCTTTCTTCACTGAGCAGCAATACGTTAAGTCAGACACTCACGTTCCTGTCCTGTTTTATTTTTCTTAACTCTGCACACTTGTTTCATTTCACCACATTAACAAAGAACATTGATACATGGATGCCTGCAAGCTTCAGGCCAAGAGCATGTGCTATGTCTCCGGCCCTACGGTGTGAAGTCCTGGGAGTCAGCCATCTGTGAAGGAAGCTCACAAGGGCAGAGGAGGCCCTGCTACGCACCTCATGGTAGGGTGGGTGTGGATAATGTCAGCTCCGCTTGCTTTTATTTTTAATGTTCTATTTATACCTTTCCCAGCAGATTTTAATTAAGCAATGCTTTGGTTCACCACCTGCAGCAAATACAGAGAACGTCAGCAAAGCCCTGTCATCTCTGGCTCACATTTCTTCCCTCATCCCTCTCTGGACTCAGACCATCAAGGCCTGCCCTAGGGTAGGCAGCAGACACAGCACATGGGAGAATGGGGTTTCTATTGTTTCTCTGCTTTCCCAGAGATGGAGGGGGGCTCCAGGATTAAAGTAATAGAGTTTTGGAGAGTATCCTGAGGGTTCTCCCATGAGTCCTGGCTAGCAGAAGGAGTCCAATGTCCAGGCTATATATGCCATGGTCATGGATAACTAAGGCCACAGGAAGCGCAGCATTTGGGGTGGGAATGTGGGCTCTCCTATTTCCAAAATTGGCTTTGTACATGTCTGCCCAAGCACCTTCTCCAAACTTGATATCCCTCAGTGGTGACATTCGCATAATGTCAGAGAATCGTCCTCCAGCCAGCAGCCAGACACTCTTGTAAAATAACTAGCTAATGTCAGTCTTCACATGATCAAGGACTGCTGGTCTATAGGTAACCATGTCACACAAGCAAAGAAAGAAGCAGACCCAGACCACGCGCAGCCTGAGTGCTATGTGTGAGTCCCACCAGCAAAGTGAACATTTGAAATCATTTCCCTGGTCCAGCAGGAGCCAAGAGTGATGGATGAGAAGGGTTCCCCGGGGAGCAAGGGTGGCCGCAGGGAGACAGAAGAACTATTTGCATTTACCTGAGTGGTTTTCACTAGAGGTAGGAGGTGAGGGAAGACACTGACAGGAATTGAAATTCCAAGACTTACCCTCCCTCCCCAGGACCCTGACAGTCAAGCAGAACTTCTGGGACCTTCCCACCGAGAAAAGGATGAGCTGTGTGCCAGGTAGCGAAGAGGAATAAAGGATTCCCAGGGCAGATGGCAAAAATATAGGAAACCCTGTGCCTTCTTTGAATACACCATGCCATTTTCACCAGAGCCTTCTCCTCCGTTTTCATACAGAGGTGACAGGCTGAGTTGACTCACTGTCTCCACTCTGATCCTGCAGCTTCATTTCCAATGACTGTCAATCCTGAGTCCCTCAGCCATACATCACCGAAACTTTCAACATGGGTTCCATGTTCTTGCTTCCCATCACCGCATATGCCTCCTGTTATGTCTGTCTCTTCCTCATCACTTTTGCATGATATCAACTTGGCCATGATTCGTTCCTTCCTACTGACCTGGACAAGCATCCGCCCTTAGCCCCCCACTGATGTGTACCCACCTCCCCATTCCTGTCACACAGGGATTTGGGCAACCATTAGCTATGGTAGAGTTCAGCTGATTGGGATCCCGGGAAGTTGGACCTCTGTCCTCAGCACCACCAGGTAAGGGAACAAGCCATGCAGAAGTGGAAGTTTGGGAGAGGAAAATGGCACTGCCTCAGTTTACATCTTTTCAGATACCACCACATCTAGAGCCAGACTTTGAGACCCCAAATCTTTATGAAACAATAAGATTAAACAGTCAGTCAGTCAGGAAGTTCTCAGTAGTGTTAGCAGCAAGCTCACTTCTTGAGTTCTGCCCAAGCTCTTTGTCTATGGAAGATAATGTCTGAGGAATTGTGTGAGAAGAGTCTATGTGCTCTCTTAGCAATCTTTCTGTACATCTAATCTGAACCTCAATACAAAAATAAGGGTTAAAACAATCTTTTTATTTATTTATTTATTTATGAACAGAGAGAGACAGAGAGAAGAGAGACAGACAGAGAGATGGGCCTCCAGCCACTGCAAACGAACTCTAGATGCGTGTGCCGCTTTGTGCATCTGGCTTTGTGTGGGGACTGGGGAATTGAACCTGGGTCGTTAGGCTTTGCAGGCCAGAATTTCAATGGCTGAGCCATCTCTCCTGCCCAAGGGTTAAAGACAAAAATACAAAATGACAAAAGAACCAAACCCACTACTAAGGTCATGCGCTAACATATTTGGCCTTGTAATCATATCCAAATTGCATTGTTTCCACTTATTTAAGTAAGTGTTCATCTTGATTTAACTTCAATTCTGTTTTAAATTGTGAATGATATATTTTTTTTAACTTGGCACTTACATGAAGCCAGCTGCGTCTGCCTCTTGCACACTCATGGTGGGGCATCATCTCTGCCACTCTCTGGGCTCACACCCTCAACAAATCTATGCACCTCCTACACACTCATGGTAGCTGCAGGAAAGATCGGGTCACTAGGAGGGCAAAAGGCCACTTGTAAGCAGGAAGAAGCTTCCAGAAATGCACCAAGAGTAGACACACTGGCAAGCCTGGGAGACCCAAGTGTCTTCATGATGGCTGAAAGCATAAAGATAAGGGAGAAACTGAGGCCACATCTCCACTCTTATATGAAATATGACACACTACTGAACTGACACATTGAACACTCATCACAGGCCTAGGAGGATGTAATTCTCATTTTGTACATTAGGGAATTAAAGATCAGAAAGGCTAAGCAGACTCTCAAGGTCACATAGCAAGTCAGCTTATAGCATGGAAGCCTTGTGACTCCTTTTTGGACTTTTCTTTCTTCAAACAGTGTTGGACTCGCTACTTCTAGCAACTCATCATCCCCTGGCTTGTCTTCAACTCTGAGAATGTGGTGTGGAGTGGAGCAGATGGACGCCACAGAGCACACACTGGGCAGCAGATGTTCTATATCCATCACTCCATGGGATCATTACAAAAGGGAGTCAGGAGCAAGTCACTTGCCCATGAAGTGCCTGGGGCTTAGGTACTTAGGCTCTGACACTTCTCCAACACCACACTGCCAAGTGGCCAGAGCCATTCCTGCTGGCAAATGCCTGTGCACCCTCCTGATTGTGGGAAGAGTCAAAATAAAAAAGTGATCAAGCAGGCATCAGAACCCAAACCCCAAACAGGACCCCAGAAGGAAATTTCTAAGATAGGCCTGGTGGACATAGTGTCATGCAGATCTGCCATTGCACAGGTAACACTGACTGTCAGAACCCAGCCAGTTCAGACTCTAAACAAATAGAACTGTTTATTTGTTTGTTTTATCTTGGACCTAAATCACCTATCAAGATACCTACATGTTCTAAATTATTTGTCAAATTGCAAACATCCATTTTTTTCCATTCCAATGTGAGTTTTTCTTTAAGAAACAAGAACACTATTTCAATAAATGGTCATTGCTTAATAAAGATATGTGAACAAGACAAATGGAACCAGCATTGTAAAGAAGTTGGAAGTCCTTTGGGAGTTTTAATCAGAATAAAACCAGGTTCCCGTCAATTCAAGTTCAAACTTTCAATTGATTTTATACTTGAAATGTTATCAGCCACATCATTGCCTCCCACCCCCAAAGCCTCTGTCCAGCTCAGAAGTTTAAATCTGGAAAACTAAAAGCATCATACAAGACTAGGGCAAGGCAAAAGCCTGTGTGGCTGGATGCCTTTAGAGAGCATTCCTACAGGGAGGATTACTCTTCCTCTGGAGCCTTGTGTGGGTGATGACACCCACGACAATAAGGACCTTGTCCCCTGGGAAGACATTGCAGGAGATCAGCTCACTGCTGCTCCACCAACGGACCAGAGGGAACATTGATACTGAAGGCTCAAACTGTCACCAACCTGGGCTGATGATATCTTTATTCCCCAGTTGGGGGAATAGCTCAGTTAGGTCACAAGCATGAGGACCTGAGTGCCACCCCCAGAATTCTGTATATTAACAAGCCAGTTATGGTGGCATGAATTTGAAAACCCAGCACTGGGGAGGCAGAAACAGCCAGTGGACCCTAACTGGTAAGTGCCAGTCTGGTAAGAGAACCTGTCTCAAAAATACATGAACAGGACCCGAGGAAAGACACCCAAGAAAGGTTGTCCTCTGGCTTCACTCACGTGCACACACACAAGCATGTACATACACACATGTGCACATGGGCATAAGAAAGACATCTTTATCTTCCAAAGATAAAAAAGAAAGAGTGCACCCATTGCCTTCATATTAGCAGTTTAACACCTTGAGAATTAATTCTAAACATCCTCACTCCTCCTTCCTGAACACTGAAAAGCATTCAGTGTAAAATGAAGAACCTTCTAGAGCGCTGGAAGTCAAGAAGGGCAGGAGGAATAAAATGAGTCTGTCTAGAGCTGAGGCTGTCACTGGACTAAGTCTTGTGCCTCAGTTACTGCTCATTTAATCAACAAGAGAGGAACAAGAAGATGGTTGCAAAACTATATTTAATCCAAGATTATCTTTAATTAAATTCTACTAAAAGTCAAGTCTATATGGATGCAGCTAGGGTTTGCTCTGGAGAAGTATGTAGTTAAACTGGCTAATTTTTTTGTTTGTTTGTTTTTCGAGGTAGGGTCTCACGCTAGCCCAGGCTGACCTGGAATTCACTATGTAGTCTCAGGGTGGCCTTGAACTCAAGGCAATCCTCCTACCTCTGCCTCCTGAGTGCTGTGATTAAAGGCATGCGCCACCACACCGGTCTTAAACTGGCTAATTTTAATTGGAAAAAGGGAAAGGAGAAGACAGAGGAGTGAATCTGAAATTTGTGGATTAAATGCATGAAAATTTATACCACCTAGAAAAGTCCCGGGCACACAGGAGGCTCTAGATTAACCCTAGACCGTGATGTTACTGCTGTTATTACTGATATTATTATGAAACTACTCTGACTCACAAAATTTCTAAATCCTTTACCACGTTTAGGCAATGCACATTAAATAGAAGATACCTATTTTGTATTGCAAGGCAGACATGAAATCTCAGGGGGCAAACTCCCACCCACAAAGATCCAGGCGCCCATGACTCTGTCATACTCCTTGGGAGTGACCACCTCGAAACGTGGGAGCTCCAAAGCCTTCACTTGAGGCTTGAGCAGATGCCAAGGATTTTCCATGAGAATCAGCTCAGAGAGCCAGACAATTAATTGCATTTTCCAACAAGAAGCATATGTCCAGGGTACACATGCTTCCTCCCCTCACGGATGGATGCAGACAACGCTAAGTACAGTCTGTCCCCAAAAGTTATGCCTGCCCTTCAAGGTTTAACTTTTTAATTTAAATCCCAGGCTTCTGTGACAAACCGGCTAACTAAAAGGTTATTCTGGGCTCCAGAGATTGCTCAGTGGTTAAGGCACTTGTTTCCAGTGCCTAAGGCCCTGGGTTCAATTCCCCAGGACCCACATAAGCCAGATCCACAAGATGGTGGCCCTGGTGCATTCTCTCTCTCTCTCTCTCTCTCTCTCTCTCTCTCTCTCTCTCTCTCTCTCTCTCCTTGAAAATGAATAAATAAAATATTTTAAAAAATAAAATAAAATAAGGTTATTCTGAGAACAACCTCTGGGCAATCTATTAATTGTGTGGCAATTGCACACAGGCGCGCGCGCGCGCGCGCGCGCACACACACACACACACACACAAAATTCAGTGAAGTCCAGACATTCAAAGACTTGATAAGAACCTGTGGAGCCGTTTCTTTTTTTTCCATGACTATCACTAACAGCGTCTAGTTAATTCTATTGAAGCACCACCAGCAAAGGCCATAGCCTGCACGCACTCACTGAGTCAGGTTCATCATCTTGTTAAGCGGACAAGGGATGCTTTGGGGCAGTCTTAAAAGGTGAGATCTGTTATGACTCACATATTTCCATAACCTTTCTCAGGCTATCATTAATCCCTCGGCTAGCTTTTGAAAACAAAGTTCACTGGTTTGATAAGACCATGAACACCACACACATTCTCAAACTGTTAATAGCTTACACTCTCCAGACGCCAAAGAAGCTCAGTTGGTAGGGTGCTTGCTTAGTATACATGCACAGGGCCCTGAGTTCAACCTCACTCACTCTAATCCTGGCACTTGGGAGGCAGAGACAGGAGGATCAGGAGTTCAAAGACATCCTCCTCGGCTACATGCAGAGGTCGAGGTCAGCCGAGATACAAGAAAACCTGGGTCAGGAACGAAGGAGGAGGAGGAAGATCGGGACAGTTGTGGCTCCCTGGATGGTTCAATGCCACCTACGGGCTCTGCAGAAAGAGACTGCAATTTCACCTTGCTTTTGAGCAAGAGCCTGGTTGTGGTCCTGGCGATTGTATGCACTAACCTTCTCTGAATGCTGCGGTCCTTGGGCCTCTTCATGGAGACATACAGGAGGGTTATTCTAAGTGGCCTCTTGGTGAGGAGTTTTATTTTAAACCGCAGCTAATCTGCTCTGCTCTCTGGACTGGTCTGCAATCCTGACACATCTTAGCTCAAGTCTAGGAGAACAGGAAAGCCATGCAACAAGTCTGCTGTTTGCTTCCCTCTTCCCGTTTCCAGTCGCTTCTTTTCCACCAAAAACTCCCACCTCTCCTACATCCACAGAGTTCCAGGGACTCCAAGAGGAAAAAAGAATCCAGGAAGATCCTAGTGAGGCGGTAGCCGTCCCTGCAGAGACACTGCTAAGGAGACTCGGTGGCTGAGTGTCTGCTCCACACCAGCTCACGCTGCTTGTTTTCGGTGCTTTGGGTATTTTTAGCATCTTCAGGGAAAAAGCTAAGCCACACAGGGCGGCTGTTACGCTCCTAATGACACCCTGAGCTCCAAGAAGCAACATTCCCAGCAACTGCGGAAGCTTCAGGTGGTAGAAAACAACACTTCATTTAAAAATCACTCCCACATGCAGGTGGAGGAGGAAAAATAGAAGGAAAAAACGTGACACATTCAGCTGACATGAGAAATTACAGAGCCTGGCTCTGAGTTTTAAGTTGTGAATGTGTGTGTGCATATGTGTGCATGTTCGTGTGTGTGTGTGTGTGTGTGTGTGTGTGTGTGTGCACCCGGGGGTCAGAGGACAAACTTGAATACAGTCTTGTAGACATCACCCACCTCTTCTGAGACAGGGTCTTGCACAAGCCTAGAGCGCTCCAATGTCTGCCCAGGAATTCACCTGACTTCCCCAGCCCAGTGCTGAGATGATACACATGCCTCATCATGCCAACTCTCTTGTTGTCGTTAACATGGATGTTTTTGATCAAAGCTAGAACCTCATTGCTCGAAGGGCGGGCACTTTAGCAGCTGACCTGTCTCTCCTAATTATGAACTCTTGATGAGTTTATAGAAGCCACAGAGTGGCTTTCCCTTCCCTTCTCATCTCTCTTTATTTCCTCCCTTCCCTTTAGACCAGCAGTTCTGGGGAACCACCTAGATGTCAGTTACTTTCTCAGACCTGACCAGAAGCAGATGAAGAGACGACATAGAGAGAGGGCGGGTCTGAGCTGAAGGTGCAGTGGCTGAGGTGGGGTCCTCCGTCCACGACTCACTGGCTATGAGACGTGACAGAGATCCAGTATCTTTGGGTCTTGGTTCCCTGTCTCTGAAACAATGTGCTCCCTTCAACCCCGGCTATGCTCTTCACAGTTCTCTTCTCTCCTGTCAACAGAGCTGTGAAAACATCAGTGAGGAAATTCCAGAAACAAACAACCTATAACTTTTAAGCTGCATGTCATTCTGAATTATAGGACAGCATAGTGTGCCAGCCAGTCCCAGATCACCAAGACACAAGTCATCCTGTGACCCGTGTGCTCATGCTGTTCTTGACACCTGCCTTTTGTCACTTAGCAGCCTCTCGGCTATCACAGCCAGGCTCATGGCCATGGAGCTTGTGGGGCTCAAATAATCCTTGTTTACTTAACACTGATGGTGGATATTCTATTCCAATAGATTGCTATAATCTGTTCTTGGTTATTATTTATCTCTGTCTCATTTATAAATTAAAGCATTATCACAGGTAGGGATATATAGGAAAGAACACATTGTATCTAGGATTTGGTTGTGTCTATGGTTTAAGGTAGCACCAGGGTCATCTGGAAACATATTCCCCAGAGACAGGACTGACCTCATGGATATGCTGAAGATTCCATGAGCCAATGTACGTCAAACTGCGGCTCTCTGAGGATCAACTCTGCAGAAGTCATTGCTACTTACCAAATGAGATTACTCATATTTGTATTCCAGCACCTACCAAAGGACTTGACTTTCAGCAGGTCCACAATCAATGTCTCCCCTGTGGGGTACAGTGGATTCTCTAGGGCAGTGCTGATGTACTGAGGAGAGGCCACCATTACCCTATCTCATGGGTACATACCCTGTCAAGTCTATTTCAGCAGATGCTGTGTGTGTGTACGTGTGTATGCACACACGTGTGTGCGCATGCATGGGTGTGCACGATGAAAGGACAGAAATCATCCTAAGATACGTTAGAAGGTCTGACAACCAGATACATAGTACAGCTAAGAAATGATATTAGCATCACATAACACAGTGCAGAAAAGGTGTGCCTTTTCCTTCCAGTTGCCTGGAGGAGACATACTCACAGTCGTCTAAATGAGAGTAAATAAGAGGGGACAGACATCTCTTGGTGATACTGGCAAGGTAAACCAGAGCTGGGAATGAGGTTTTAATGATGCCAGCATACTGCTAGTGTGTCAACTACAAATGTACAGAAAGCATTCATCTGCCAAACTTTGGATGACCCCAGATTCCACATGGGACCTCAAAGATGACGATCCTCATGAATGGCCCAAGTTCTGATCTCATCCTTTGAATCCCAGAAGCCTCAGCAATGTAATGAACAGAGAATGAACATGACCCCCCTGCACACACCCTCTTTGAATAAAGAAGACCAACTCTGAGGACATCTGCAAAACATATGGCCATAAATCAAAACAGCCAGTACACATTGGACCCAAGAATCCTGGCACTGTGAGAAAGCCTCACTCTGAGGCCCATGGATTAGAGAGCGTGGACTCATCGGCCCCTAAGGCAGCTAATCCTCCTGCTGGAGCAGGAACTCATCACTGGCCTACTTTCCTTAATACAAAGAAGTGTCGCATAGCAGACCTCTCGGCCTGTCCTAGTAGTCATTTACAGAGACTTTGTGCCACAGGATTGGGGAATTTAAAAAGATTTTAGAAATATAACCCTCAACCCTCCCCTCTTAATGCCTACAGCAATGGTGGTAGTGTGCCAAGGGGGGAGCTGGCACAGTTTCAATGGTTTCCCTCGCACTGATCGGTGCCAGGCAGGAGCCACCTGCCACGGAGTGGCACCATGCGCAGAGAAGCGCTTGCTTAAACGTCTCTTAAATACAGTTTGTGTGAGGATCAAGGAAAAAAGTACGATAATAAAAGTCAACACACACACGCAGAATGACAAGAGCCTTCTTCATCTGCAGAATATAATTCCTAGAGGCCCCACAAGTTAGCCAGTGGGCAAGAAAGAGAAATAGAATTATCCAAAAATAAAAGCCTGCATCTCATTCCTTTCTTACTTAGAAAGGCCTGTCACTCTCCCAGCCCAAACCAGCCTTGTTCTCTCTCCTGAGTTAGGGAAACGGGCACCTTTTTCAGTACACAGAAGGGAGGTAATGGTGCTGAGAACCCATAAGATGACAAGGACATCACAGATGGTGTCTCCGCTCATCCTGCCACTCCTGCAGGAGTCCCCTTTTCCCGAGGGGCCAACAGAGACACAGAAACGTCAAGCGGTTTGCCCGAGGTCTCAGAGTGTGGGTGATTTGTGCTAATGCCAAAATCTCTCTGTCTGCCTCCCATTCTCCCACACAAAAGAACCCGCAGAGAATCGGGAGAGCTTGTGAGAGGGTCTTTCCATGCCTCAGGACCCATAGTGATTTCACAATACCAGATGCACATCAGCCTGGATGCCCACCGGCCCTGCTACTTCGTCTTTCCTCAGAGTCGTTTCCCTGGGGCTTCTTGGACTCAGTTACTTCTACTCAATCTTATATAATGAATTACTATTTTTTCAGTACTGAGAATTCAACCTAGGGCCTCAACACATGCTAGGCAAATGTACTCGCACTGAGCTCTGTCCCCAGCCCTCTTCTTACATTTTAAAATAAGTCTAAGTTGCTCAAGAAGCCTGTGAATTTTCAATGCTCCTGGGCCTTCCCCCAAGAGCTAGTATGACAGACCTGTGACACTGGACACAGTTAAGATTTAAAAAATTTTTTTTGTTTGTTTTTGGGACAGAGTCTCATGTAATCCAGGCTAGCCTCAAACTTGCTATGTAACTAAGAATAACCTTGAACTCGTGACACTTCTGCTTTTCCCTCCCTCCCAAGTGTTATGTTTACAGGTATGTATCATGAACCCAAATTGTTTGTTTTTTTAAATTTTCAATCTTCAGGTTCCCTAATTGGAGCTCTGTGTGGAACTGGTCTTCTCACAGAAGCATGTAAATAAAGGAGTTAGAAGGCCAGAAACAAAGCTAGCCCTGAAAAATAGCATTTCTAGTTTTTCTAGGCCTTAATTGAGTTGCCTCCTGGATTCCTATAAATATCAAGGCTTGTCTCCTCAGAGCAATACCTAAATTCTCAGGAGTATTCTCTCTTCTCAATCAATTGCTGAAATCCACCTGACTCATCTTCTGGTGGCTTCCTTCACTGCCATATGAAATTACTGTGTGAACTTGTTTCAGTCCAGCTAATCGCTGGGGACAGTGGTCTTCATTTGTGGAGAGGGTTAGCTAATCAGAGACAGTCAAGTCTCTCTGTGAAAGAAAGAGAAATCAGGAGAGAGGGAGGGAGGAAGAAGGGGAAGCCGGTTTAAGCATCCTGCTTCTGAAAAAAGAACCATCCTGCAAGTGAAGCCATGAATGCAACCCGCAGACGCCAGGAAAGTGTGTTCTTTGCCCAATGACGAGAATCCCATGGGGACACACTGTGACCTCAGTTGCTACTCAAGCGACATTTTACCTCCTGCTAAAACAAAGGGTGTATTTATTGGTTGTATCCTGGACAAAGCTCATTAATAATTCACTCTAGGATGATTGACAGAAGTGTTTGGCTGCCATGGTAACTAAGGAAAGACCTATTTTTTTTTTCAAACAAACACGGATCTGGGCAATTTCTCATGAACCGTGCACCTGTAAGAGAGAACGTGCTAGGTAGAGAGATGTCTTAAAAATGCCTTCTGGGAGTCATTGAATATGAGACGCCTTTCTCAGCTCCACACTGCACCCTTCTGGAAGGAAGAGGAAGTGACCGTTTCTACATGCAATTAGCTATGCTATGAACTTTCTCCATAACAAAAAATCATATGCAAAAGCAATTTGTTCACTCAAACGCTTCTTTGATTTTCTCTCTTTTTTTTTTGTGGTAGGGTCTCGCTGTAGCGAGCCTAGGCTGGCCTGAAATTCACTATGAGTCTCAGGTTGGTCTTGAACTCACAGTGATCCTCTCCTCCTTCCTTGGCCTCTGGAGTGCTAGGATTAAAGGCACACACCACCACACTCAGCCTCTTGTCTTTTCTGTGTGTATCTGAGCAGTATGGCTGCCTGCGTGTTCATATATGTGCGGGTGCTCATGGGTGTGGAGACCAGAGGTTGATGTCAGCTGCCTTCCTGGTGATTCTCCACCTTCATTTTTGAGACAGAGCCTTGCTCTGAACCAAGAGCTAGTCAGCAAGGCCTAAGAGAGCTCCTGTCTCACCTCCTCACTGGGGTTACAGGGGCACCCTGCCTCATGGGTGCTGGGGATCTGAACTCAGGTCCTCGAGTTCTAAGCCGTCTCTGAACCCCCAAACACTTGGGGATCCATTCTACACATAAGGGAGCTAAATCCTTGAACACTTGGGGTGAGCCTCCGGTTGGGTGGGACCCAAAGTAGCCTCCATCAGAAGACTGAGTTCTTCCTACACATCACCCTGTGGGAAAGAGAAATGATGGGGGGTTACTGGGAACAAGCTTCAAGGAAATGGATCTTCAGTAATTTTCACTGAAAAGGGAGACAGCTAATGAGGCATTAATTGATGGAGCCGGTCTTGCAGCGCATTGCTGAGGACCTGGGTGGGAGGAAAGGGGGCTCCGTTCATTTCCCAGCAGCAGCCTCTAGCTTGCTCGCGCTTCCACATCCTCAGGACCCCCTGGGCCCCCCGTGGTGGAAAGACAGCTGCCCTCTGCACGGTGAGCTGGCACAGAGGGCCTGTGCCTTCCTCGCCTGTCCTTCGGCCATGGGCTAAGCCTGATGGAGCACGTGGCTCCCAGCATGGGGCCTCCAGGGCTGCTCAGAAAGGCTTGAAGGAGTCAGTGGAGTGAAGGAGAGGAGGAAGGCTGCAGAGCAACCCGTCGGTTTCTGTCTCCTGGGTCTCCAGCTCATGAGCCCTAAGGTGAGTTGAACTCCCTTCCCTCTGGGGCTCCCATGGGGAGAGCAGTGCACAGGGAAGGAGCCCTTCTCCAATCTGGGACCTGAGCTGCTTCCTCTTCCTCCCCTCCTCCTCCCCTCCCCCTCCTCCTTCCTCCTCTTCTTCCTCCCCTCCTCCTCCTCCTCTTTCTTCCTCTCCTTCTCCCTCTTCCTCCCCTCCTCCTCCCCTCCTCTTCCCCTGTTCCTCCTCCCCTCCTCCTGCCCTCCTGTTCCTTCTTCCTCCCCTCCCCCTCTTCCCTCCTCTTTCCTCCTCCCCTCCTCCCCTTCTCCTTCCCTCCTTCTCCTTCCTCCTCCTCCCTCCTCCTCCTTCCTCCCTCTTCCTTCCTCCTCCCCTTCCTTCCTCCTCCTCTTCCCTTCCTCCTTCCCCCTCCCCTCCCCTCCCTCTCCCCCCCTTTCCTTCACTTCCTCCAAAGTAACTCCAAAGATGGAGGGTTCCCTGGCTTTGCACTTCTCCAGGCTTCAGGTTGCTGTCAAATGAGGATTCTTTCAGGCCATGAAATTTACAGCTTCTGATTTTGACTTGGAGTTTTCAATGGTCACCTCAACATTCCAAACCGGTCTGGCTGGTTCTAGATGTTTGGCCCAGCACCAGCACAGCCTGAGGCCCTTTCAAAAAGTCCAAACAAGAAACCAAAGAACTGCTCCACATGGTGAGTTTCAAACTTGTTTGACCATAGTCCACAGGAAGAACTATTTGGATGTTTCTCACTGTGACTCAGGCCCCATCCTTAAGCCCTTCTTCTGGCTGGTTTACCACAGGTAAACAACCGGGCAGGGTGTTAGCACTCCGAGAGCATCTCTTTTCCTCCATTTCAGTTTTAGGGCTGGGAGATGGCTCAGTGGTTAAAGCCACTTGCCTGCAAAGCCTAAGGACCCAGGTTCGATTCCCCAGTACCCACATAAAGTCAGACACACAAAGTGGTACAACTATCTGGAGTTTCTTTGCAGTGGCGAGAAGCCCTAGCAGGCCTATCCACCCCCCTATCTCTCCTTGAAAATAAATAGTTTTTAAAAGTTTGATTTTTAGCCTTGCTACATTCATGGTCTCACAGTGGCTGTGGTTACCTTCACACTACTGGTTCTCATCATGGATGGTGAAGAAAATAAAAAATAAAATGAAGAAAGACAGGAAAGTAGTGAAGGGTCTGCTTAGTGGAGGAAGGGGTTCATGGAAGCTTCTAGGGCAGTGAGGGTGAAAGAGAAGAATGGGAGGGTACTGTGAGCAAAATAGATTTTGTACATATATTAAATTGTCAATAAAATTTTTATTTTTCAATTTTTTTCTAGTGAACTGACAAGTCATATCACTCCATGGTTACGACCTACAGTTTCGGAAGGACTAGCCCAAGTCATGCTATGCGTGTCACTGAGGACGTCATGTGACTGGCATGAAATGAAACATGCTGTAAATTTATAACATGTGGCAGATTTTTATAGTAAAGCCCAAAATGGGTAAAATGTCTCATTAATGATTCTTCATGCTCATTAAATGTTGATGATGTAAACTCATGCCATCTGCTTCTCCTGCCTTTATTTTTTTTTACTGTGGCTATAAAAAATCTATAATCTATATGTGGTTCTATCATAATGGTGAATAAGGCTGAACGAAAACCGCCTAAGCCCAGTGGTCAAACCCAGTCAGTCATGGGTTTTTGTAAATAAGGTCTTGTTGAAACACACCCACATTCATTCCTGGTTCTATGGTGCAAGTCTATTTGCAGGCTATAATGGCGACACTGAACAGCCCTGAAGTATTCATTTTCTAGCCTTTGAACAAAAGTTACCCAAGCTCATTAGAACACTGGGTCTTCACTTCCTACCAGTCCTGTACACAGTCATTCCTGGGTTCTGAAGGGCCCTGCTCTCAGGAACCCTCCCCTCCCAGGGAAGCCAAGGTCCTTTATATACAATGTTGTAGTGTTTTCACATCTTCTCAAATAATTTAAATCATCCCTGCATTCCTTGTAACACCCAATATGATGCAGATGCCATGTGATCATGACATTTATTTATGAAATCAATGATGCTCTATAGTTTAGGGAATGACAAAAGAAAAAATGTGTACATATGCTCAGTGCTGCTGCGTTTTGTTTGCAAATATATTAGCCCTAGAGTTGGTTGAATTCATAGGTGTCTTCGGAGACCTGGCTGGATGCTACCGACTTCACACTAGGCACAGTCCCTCAAAAGTTTTATTTAATGATGCTCTTGGCAATTAGTCGTGGGTTACCCAACCGGAGTCCGCCTTACCACAAAGCCTACGACGTCCTTTCTATCTTTGCATTTGCTCATGCCCCAAACACCCAAACACTCATCCAATCCAGAAAGTCATCTAAATTCTACCTTTGCCAACCATCCCAAGAAGTGACATCTCTCCAGGGAATCCATAGTTTCAACTGCTCCTCTGGTTTAGGGAAAGATTCCTTTGTTAGCCAGCAACCAAGTATACACAGTTCCGTTTTTGCTTCTTTATTTTAGTTTAGTTTTACTATTTTGTTTTGTTTTGAGGCAGGGTCTTATGGAACTCAGGCTAGCCTTAAATTCACTATACAGTCAAGGATGACCTTGAACTCCTAATCCTCCTGCCGCTGCCTCCTGAGTGTTGGGATTACAAGAGTGTGACACCATGCCTAATTTTATGCAGTGTTGGGGACGGAACCCAGGGCTCTCTGCATGCCAACAGAGCCGCACACCCAACCCTGCAAACACTGCCTGGTTGCACTTTTGGAGTGACAAAAATGTACACCAACTATCCCTTCCCACACTCATAAGTTTTCCTTGAGACATACTGTTTTGTTTGTTGTTTGTTTCATTTTCAATCCTCAGACTTTAAGGCTCCAGATACTCAAATATCCAAAGTCACTTTGAAAACTATGTGTGGCAAAGGTTTACTGGTCTACATTTGAGTGAAAATGCAAATAATGAAATTATTTGCAGAGTGGCACTTTATCTTGGTAGACAAATAAAATTCACCCATGACCATCCTATTCTGAGTATGTGAGTGTGCAAGGGTGTGTCCGTTATTCTCGAGGAGTGGTTAGAATTCTTTTTGCTTAAACCCACTTTGGGACTTTTATATAATGAAAAAAAATCTATTGCTGACATAATTTCCGGTTTCCTGGTTGAAGTGGAGCACTGTCTATTCTGGGCTTCAAGAGCACTGCAGCCTGAATCCACTGGCTTCCACATAGGCTTGATCACATGGGGAGGGAAAAATCCAGCTACCTTTGAGCAAAAGTGGGGCTGCAGCGCCCCCCAGTGCCCAGGGCAGGGATGTCCCAGGGGCAGGCAAGAACCGGCTCTGGGCAACCCAGTACTGACAGTGGAGGATCCCAAGGCACTGAGTTTGTTGTTCATACTTCTTTTTTCCAGAACAGACATCTGAGAGGGATGGAGCTCCCAACACCCACCCTTGGGCTGCCTAGAAAAAGGCCACACTCCCGCCCTCTTCCCCCCACCCCCTGGGCAGCAAAGAGCCTTGGGAAAGTCTGCTGAGGGGCTGCCCTAGGTCCTTGGGTATTGTCATGGTTTGATCCAGGTGTCCCCCACAAACAAATGAATGTGTTCTGATAGATCGATCCTCAGCTGATGGCAGTTTGGGTTTTACAACCTCGATGAAGCTGTGTTGTTGGGGCACGCTTATGGGGTTATAAGCCAGCTTCCCCTTGCCAGTATTTGGCACACTTTCCTGCCACTGTTCGCAGTGCTGTGGCAGAGGTGATGTCCAGCCCTCTGCTCATGCCATCGTTTTCCCTGCCAGAATGGAGTCTCCCCTCGAGTCCGTAAGCCAAATAAACCCATTCCTCCACAAGCCGCTTTTGCTCGGGTTCTTTCTGCGCAGCAACTAGAAAGCTGACTGCAACAGTTTTGGTACCAGAAGTGGGGTCATCTGTTGCTGCTAGAACCCTTATCTTGTGGCTTTGGTCTTTGAAAGTGATCTGCAGGAGGAATATGGATGGATTGGAAACCTCGTCCAAAGAGGTGCCTTGCAGTGCTGTGAGTACAGCGTGATGGACCATTCTGGTCAGAGTTGAAAGACCTGAATGTATTGAGAACTATGGACTGTGAGGTTTGGCTT